>MUZC01004742.1:234723-256334 GCA_002072015.1 Radix auricularia | reverse complement strand
CCCCCGTCACACATTCGGTAGCTGAATTATTGGGCTCTTTCCATCCGGGGGCCAAAGCCAGGTCACTCCGGGGAAGCTAGGGCAGACATTGACCACACAGCTACTATCGAAGAATCGGTCTGATTAAATCCAACAGCGAGCACGGGGATCATGGCGGCTGAACTAATCCCTGGGACCATTTGCATAATGAGACGCAGGGGGCGGGGAAGGGGAGGTGGAGGGGTGGCCTTGGTTTTCTCGCACCTCCACAGACTCTGATAACATGCAAGATGGAGCACTTCCGGTTATATTACTTGTGACCGTTATTGATTGGTTGATCAGCAAGAAGTGGAAACGGCGTCAGATTGTGATGAAAAGTTGTTAGTTTTTTTTTTTAGAGTTATGTTAAGATCACGGAATTGGGGTTGAGGCGAGGGGGTAGGTTAGGATTCAATCAAAACACTACACACTGTCAATGGGGTGAGAGTTTATGAAACACGTTATTCAATCTGACAACTGAACGGTTAGTGACGACCAGCATAAAACTAGAGTGTTGGCGGGGAGGCGACTCAAGACTATGGGTCTGAAGCTTTTGTGGATGAGGGGAGAGAGGGGGGAAATGCTGATGTAACCAGAGGCGGCCTTCCACCGATGAGAAAAGTCATCTGGCCTGAACAGGCCTCGTGCGTTTCGGAGCTGCCGGGGGGGGGGCGATTGCTTACGTTAAAAGCCAAAGTTTTCACTTCTCGACCTTACATAATATGACACTTGACCATGCCTCCTAATATGACACCAGACAATAGCCCCACATATGACACTAGTCCATAGCCCCACATATGACACTAGTCCATAGCCCAACATATGACACTAGTCCATAGCCCCACATATGACACTAGTCCATAGCCCCACATATGACACTAGTCCGTAGGCCCACATATGACACTAGTCCATAGCCCCACATATGACACTAGTCCATAGCCCCACATATGACACTAGTCCATGGCCCCACATATGACACTAGTCCATATCCCCACATATGACACTAGTCACTAGCCCCACATATGACACTAGTCCATAGCCCCACATATGACACTAGTCCATAGCCCCCCATATGACACTATTCCATAGCCCCACATATGACACTAGTTGATAGGCCACACATATAATTACTAAGGCCGCCTCTAAGAGAATCAGAAAACAACTCGAATAGAGCTTTACTCGAGTTATGGAGCTTTGAGAAACGGGACGACGTCAGAAAGTGCACACAACAATAGCGTGTGCGGGGCGGGGGGGGAGAGTTGCAGGAGGGGTTGAGTGAATTGAGCTTTGGGACCAATAACAAAGTAAATTCCAAGAACTTTTAGAAGCCAAAATAAAATTTGTTTATATTTGGGAACCCACTGTCTATAGTCAATGCTCCTAATTATTTTATTTAGAGAGTACTTTCTTATAAGGCCATTGAGATGAATAGGCACAGTAGGGCCATGAATAGGCACAGTAGGGCCATGAATAGGCACAGTAGGGCCATGAATAGGCACAGTAGGGCCATGAATAGGCACAGTAGGGCCTTGAATAGGCACATTAGGGCCATGAATAGGTACAGTAGGGCCATGAATAGGCACAGTAGGGCCATGAATAGGTACAGTAGGGCCATGAATAGGCACAGAAGGGCCATGAATAAGCACAGTAGGGCCATGAATAGGCACAGTAGGGCCATGAATAGGCACAGTAGGGCCATGATTAGGCACAGTAGGGCCATGTATAGGCACAGTATGGCCATGAATAGGCACAGTAGGGCCATGAATAGGCACAGTAGGGCCATGAATAGGCACAGTAGGGCCATGAATAGTACAGTAGGGCCATGAATAGGTACAGTAGGGCCATGACAGGTACAGTAGGGCCATGAATAGGCACGGTAGGGCCATGAATAGGTAAAGTAGGGCCATGAATAGGCACAGTAGGGCCATGAATAGGTACAGTAGGGCCATGAATAGGTACAGTAGGGCCATGAATAGGTACAGTAGGGCCATGAATAGGCAAAGTAGGGCCATGAATAGGCACAGTAGGGCCATGAATAGGCACATTAGAGCCATGAATAGGCACAGTAGGGCCATGAATAGGCACAGTAGGGCCATGAATAGGCACAGTAGGGACATGAATAGGCACAGTAGGGCCATGAATAGGCACAGTAGGGCCAAGAATAGGCACAGTAGGGCCATGAATAGGCACATTAGGGCCATAAATAGGCACAGTGGCACCAATAATAGGCACAGTACGGCCATGAATAGGCACATTAGGGCCATGAATAGGCACAGTAGGGCCATGAATAGGTACAGTAGGGCCATGTATAGGCACAGTAGGGCCATGAATAGTACAGTAGGGCCATGAATAGGTACAGTAGGGCCATGACAGGTACAGTAGGGCAATGAATAGGTACAGTAGGGCCATGAATAGGTACAGTAGGGCCATGAATAGGCAAAGTAGGGCCATGAATAGGCACAGTAAGGCCATGAATAGGCACATTGGCACCAATAATAGGCATATAAGCGTAATTCTTACTTATTAGGAGAGGTGAATGCTCCAACTGCTGCTTAACTAAAATATAAAATAATGAAGGAATTCCAAATCTAAGAGACCCGATCCCAAATGTATTTACGAGGTGCATTTTGCGGGTCACAAGCTTGTACAGTAAACTGAACAAAAACTCACTGTTATATAATATTTATTTTTAATGGTGTCTTTACCCTACCTGTCATTGGCGTCTTTTTATCGAAATATGAAATCAAATTGTTCTCGGAAGTGTAAGTGAAACGTGTCTATTTTAAAGACAAAGCCAGGTTACAAAGATGAGCGTATCTATCAGATATATTAGAACAACAGAATGGACTTAACATAAACTAATTAGAAAATAATCAAACGTCATAATATTTCACGATAAATTTGGAGATTTTCATGCAGGCTGCAAAACTAGCAAAGAAAAATAAGCATTGCCATGTTTGAGAAACTCTTTAGTGTGGAAGGGAAATACATAAGTGTTTGAAAGAGAAGATAACTCAGAACGTCGAATTCCTTGAAAACGAACTCTGACGTCACTACCGTGACCCAAATGACGAAGAAACAACAGAGACATGAATCCGTTCTCTGTTTACCTTGGTGTAGCCCGGCATTGTCCATCAATAATAAGATGATCTCTTGGATTAACGAATGTATTCCTCGGTTCACACTTCTGGTGTGGTCTGAATCATTCCTAATCAAATGTCAAGATGCTTGCCATTCCAGCTTTGTTCAGTGTGTGTCTTCATATCTCTGCGAAAATGGATTTCAAATGTTTCATTCTTTAAAACTAAATAAATATAAAATTCCTTGAATGTTTAGGGTGGCTGTGGGTTGGTGTTAACCAAACTCAACCACGAAACTTTAGCTGGTTAAAAAACATGTATTTACAATTGGCACATTAAATTATTTAACAAACATCATTTAAAATAGAATACTACTATTAACAAAATACATCCCTTATTAAAAATGTCATTTTCAATTGTTTCGAAGTCGAAGCTTCTGTTGTAAAAAAGGGTTGCCACCCGAAATAGTTTGGGAACCTTTGAAATATAGGAGTTACATCACAGCATTAGTTGGGCAAAATGTTAAGATGATCCGAGGATCTGAATGACCTTTAGAGTACACTTGCGTTGAGCAGGTCAGTGTCATCTTGGCTTTCCGCAACGGGTCAAGAGAAGGTCCACGCCTTGGCCTTGACCCTTAGAGACCAAACTCCTTGATCTCACACTTTATGCGTTTCTGGTTGTGACGTCACGTGCTCGTCTCACACCCCGGCGTGGGTCTCACCACGGCATGGGTCTCACTACAGGTTGGACAGGGGGGAAAATTAGAAACCACTGCACTCTACACGGGTGAGCAAGGGCACGGAGTTAAGGGGAGATAAGCGGAGCCACTCGCGATCTCGACAGCCCTCCGTCATCCTTCAGAAGTCCCGCCATAGGAAACCTGTTTGTATAGAAATGTTTTTGGAGTTGGGTGTAGGGCGGCGCGAGCCTGGTGTCCCATTTATTTATTACGAAATACGGTCATCGTTGAAACCATCGCCTTTTAGATCCCACACTCGGAAACAACACGATTCCTTTTGTTGTTCTTGTTCTTTACCTGTGAGCCGCCCTACGCCTTGTACCAAGAGAACCACCTGTTACATTCTGTGAGCCGCTCTACGCATTGCACTAAGAGAATCACCTGTTGTGTACATTCTGTGAGCTGTTCTATAAGTACATGACAATATTGCATAAAACCTTGTACTGATCTAAGAGTATATAACTTTGTTATGTCGAATTAAAGAAAACCTTGGCTTGTTTGTTAGAAAAGAGACAAAGTTCAAACCTTGGATCCTGATCAAATACTATCAGCCGATCAAATGCTATCAGCCGATCAAATGCTATCAGCCGATCAAATACTATCAGCCGATAAAATACTATCAGCCGATCAAATGCTATCAGCCGATCAAATGCTATCAGCCTATCAAATGCTATCAGCCGATCAAATACTATCAGCCGATCAAATGCTATGAGCCGATCAAATGCTATCAGCCGATCAAATACTATCAGCCGATCTTCATGACCCGGAGAGCCTCAATAGTTTGGGCTCTTGTGGCAAGACTTTGAATTCTTAGATGAATGTCTTGCCCTGTAATTGTAATCCAATAATATGTGTTTGTGTGTGTGCGTGTGTTTGTGTGTGTGAGTGTGTTTGTGTGTGTGAGTGAGTGAGTGAGTGTGTGCGTGTGTAGGTGTAGGTTGTTGGGGGAGTGAGTGGGCAGAATATGGAGTAGTAATTAGTTTGATGCTAACGTCAACATACAGCAGCAACTTATTGTACACATTTTAAAGACAATCTAAATTTATTTACAAACTAGGCTATCACCAGTCGATAATAACGGACGTTTTCAAAATAAATATATTCCAGCTGCAATCTTCTAATTTTGTAACAAATGTACATCAGAAAAAAATGTAATACAGATCTTTCATTTATTTTATTTTTTAAAATTGTATACATTTATTTTCAAATTTAAACATTTTTAAGCCGACGTTCGAAAACAGTTATTTTCTATACAGTAATTTGGTGCGTCACGGACAGGACTCAGGACCGGACGGACGGATGGGACGGACGGGACATACATTGCAAATTATGTATATTGATGAATGATGCGCAAAAGTTTTCTGTTTGTATACAAACATACTTTTCTAACATACGCCTTACATCCAGTTATTGAACTGTTAAATGTTATGTTCAACCAGCTGAACCCTCGCGCGTTGCAACGATCTCAGTACATGCATTAAGAAATACATTTCAAAGAAATCAATAAGTGGTACTTTTTAAAAACAGAAATCTTTGAGGCAAAGTAATAAAACAGAGTTCTCAAGTTTCATGGCAATTGAATCAATCATTTAAAAGCTTATCAATAAACATTTTAAGGGTCCCGGCCCTAAAAAATGGATAATTTTATTTTAATGTATTTAAATTGTACTCAGCAACTTATCAGGGCTATAGGTTAAATAGAGCAATAACACACCACTTTTATTTTAAAGCAAGGTTCTCCAAACTACGGCCCGCGGGCCATAAGAAGCCCGCGAGGCCCTCTCATCCGGAAACCATTAAATCTAAACAAAGATACAATTTTTACCAGTAGTTTACCACAAGACTGTGTGTAGCTGGCCCCAAACTGCTGTTAGACAGTTAATGCGGCCCTCCGGCAGAGAAGCTTGGAGATTCCTGGTCTAGATTACCTAACGCTAAACTATTTGTATTTATATTATGGTTACTGGAAATTATTTAGTAAGATCCATGTAAAAATTTAATCAGGAATAAAATCTTAAACATTTTGTACAAAAAATTGGGTTCCCCTGCCTGGAAGGGATGGGAATTAATTGTTCAGTGGCCTAATATATTTCAATTTCAAGATTTTATATACAAGGTAGGTCAAGATCAATCAGTTTGTATCGGAGCTAAGGCTTGAACTAACTTTAGTATAGCTCATAATTTAAGCGCACACATATATTTAAAATAAGTCTGCATTTATATACGAAATAATGTATTCTCTCAGATGTCTTAACTTTCATTTTATTTATTTTCTCTAAAACTAGATAATAAAAAAAAATATTTATTAAAAGTGAAATATTCCTTGGATACGTGGACGTTTTAAGATTAGATTTCTCTTTCCTTATTTCGAAAGATGAAAGGAGAAAACTAAAAAAAACGTCCTTCCCCCAATGGCTTATAAAATTAACAATCAATCTAAATTATCACATCTGTCTCATTTGGGTATGTATCATCCCACCAAATACAAACATAGAATACATGAGGAATCTCTGCAGTCAACTAATTTACATTAAAAACAATCATAAAAATGCTGTAATCTGGACTATGGGGGACTTAAATCTTCCAGATATAAATTGGAAAAAATATACCATCGATAGCCACCAAAATAATAAAGAAATTAATGAGCATTTCTTAGACACAATAAACAACCTAAACCTAGAACAGATAGTAAAAAAAGCAACTAGGAAAAACAAAATACTAGATTTATTCCTAACAAACAGACCAGGACTAGTAGTAGACTGCACAATAATTCCTGGGCTGTCTGACCATGATATTGTTAGGGTAACCAACACAATAAAAACTAAAATAAATAAGATGCCTAGAAGAACAATATATCTTTGGAATAAATGCAATTTAATAAAATTACACCAATCAGCTTCTAATTTCCAACAAAATTTCCTAAGTAAATTCAGCATAGTTAGCCCTGTAGAAGAAATATGGAAGGAAATAAAAACAAAACTAAAAACCATAATGGATCAGAATGTTCCAACAAAAATAACTTCAAATAGAATTAATAAATGCTGGTTCAATTTTAAATTAAAAAAGTATTGCAAACTAAAGGAGAATTTATTTAAGAAATTTAAGGCTACCAATTTAGAAAGGATACACAAAAAATACTTAAATATTAAGCACCTGACACAGAAACTTAGCCGTAACCTCCAAAATAATTATATAAACAATGTGATAACTAAAGATAACAATAAAAACTTATGGTCCTTTATCAAATCTAAAAAAATGGAGCCTTCAGGTATAGCCACACTAAAAGGCTCAAATAATAAAACCTATAATGATAATGAAAATAAAGCTAATATCCTTAACAAATATTTTGCATCATCATTTTCTGCCTCAGGCGACAAGGAAATTTCAATAAATTTAAATAAATTGGAAGAAATAGGTAACATAACTGTAGATGAGATAGGTATACATTCACTCCTAAAAAACTTAAAAATAAACAAAGCTACTGGCCCAGATGAATTACCTGCCAGGTTATTAAAAGAATTAAGCAATGAACTGTCCCCAATCCTTGTAGTTCTTTTTCAAGCCTCTCTAAACCAGGGTAAAGTGCCCGAGGATTGGAAATTAGCCTATGTAACGCCGCTCTTTAAGAAAGGTGATAAGTCAGACCCTGGTAATTACAGACCTGTATCACTTACTAGTATCACATGTAAATTACTGGAACACATAATATATAGCAGAATAGTTAACCACCTTGACAAATATAATGCCCTATGCCCACACCAACATGGCTTTAGAAAGAACAGATCATGTGAAACACAATTGATAGGCCTAATAGATGATCTATCAAAAGGCTTAGATAATAATGATCAAATAGATACAATATTACTAGACTTCTCAAAAGCATTCGACAAAGTTCACCACCTTAGTTTACTCAAAAAACTTAAATACTTTGGAATCTCAGGTCCCTTACATCACTGGATCCAAGATTTCCTATTGGGTAGGGAGCAAACTGTAATAATTAATGGTTCTAAATCTACACCAATAAAGGTTAACTCAGGAGTTCCACAAGGAACTGTCCTAGGTCCCTTACTATTTTTAATTTATATAAATGACTTACCCAACAATATCTCAACAGGAACTAAAGTTAGGTTATTTGCTGATGATTGTATAATCTATAGAACAATCAAGTCAGAACAAGATAGCAAAATTTTACAAAAAGACTTAGATGAATTAATAAAATGGGAAACTAACTGGAGTATGTCCTTCCACCCAGAAAAATGTCAACTGCTAAGAGTAACAAAGAAAAAGAAACAAATAAATTCAAAATATTTCATTCATGGAAAAGAACTAACCCAAACTAAAGATGCGAAATACTTAGGAGTCATAATAAATGAGAAACTATCTTGGAATCCCCATGTCAATGAAGTTATTAAAAAATCAAACAAAACCTTAGGCTTTATAAAAAGAAACTTTTACAAATGTAACAAAGATATAAAACTAAAATGCTATCTCACCCTGGTGAGACCTATACTAGAATATGCATCTTCAGTATGGGACCCATCCACCAAAGAAAATATTGATAAGTTAGAACAAATACAAAAAAGAGCTGCCAGATTCATTACTGGAGAATATTCAAAACTGACAAGAGTAACACCATTAGTTAAATCATTAAACCTTGAAACACTAGAGGATAGAAGAACCAAGAGTAAATTAGTAATTATACATAAGGCAATTAATTCTAATTTAGAAATACAACACAAAGATAACCTAATACAACCATCAAATAGACATAAAGATAAAAACACCTTTCTTATTCCATATGCAAGACCAAACACATACAAGTTTTCTTTCTTTCCGTCCGGTATTCGGGCGTGGAATGGGTTGCCTGAAGAAACCAGGAAAGCCACCACTTTATCATCTTTTAAAACTCTAGTAAGAATACAGGACTAAACACAAACCATAGAAATACGTAGGACGCAATAATCTTCTGTACAGAAGGAGCGTCTGTAACATATAAGATAAGATAAGATCCCCCCTCCCCCATTTGGTTGCACGCTAATCCATCGGGATTATCTAACTGTCACACATTTGACAGCTACAGAAATTGTTCAAAGTTTTTAATGGCAGTCTGTCACAAAAAGACCACGATTTTTCTGTGTGACTCCTGTGTGTGACTCCTGTGTGTGACTCCTATGTGTGACCCCTGTGTGTGACTCCTGTGTGTGACTCCTGTGTGTGACTCATGTGTGTGACTCCTGTGTGTGACTCCTGTGTGTGACCCTGTGTGTGACCCCTGTGTGTGACTCCTGTGTGTGACTCCTGTGTGTGACCCCTGTGTGTGACTCCTGTGTGTGACTCCTGTGTGTGACTCATGTGTGTGACCCCTGTGTGTGACTCCTGTGTGTGATTCATGTGTGTGACTCCTGTGTGTGACCCCTGCGTGTGACTCCTGTGTGTGATTCCTGTGTGTGACTCCTGTGTGTGACTCCTGTGTGTGACTCCTGTGTGTGACTCCTGTGTGTGACTCCTGTGGAAGAACTTGATCATACCGTCATCGGGGTAGATTAGATCGTTTACAACGGGGGATCTATAATGTCTTTGATAACGTTGTATGGTTTATAATCTATTGTATAGCGCGGCTAGTCTGTAAGTGTAAGAGTGTCCTATCAAGTCTTTAATAACGTTGTATGGTTTATAATCTATTGTATAGCGCGGCTAGTCTGTAAGTGTAAGAGTGTCCTAGCAAGTCTTTAATAACGTTGTATGGTCTATAATCTATTGTGTAGCGCGGCTAGTCTGTAAGTGCATGTTTCTTTACCGACGCCGCGCAGCAGTTAAAAAAAAACCACACTGCAAATGTTTTAAAATGTTACACAATAAAAGTAAAATAAGTATAAGTTTGCACGCGAGTTTTTTATGTTTGTTTTTGACTTTGCTCACGGACCAACGAATCTTAGAGAAAACATTGGTATTAGGGATGGGGGGCGTGAGTTCTAGCTAATTCTAATGACGTCATTTCCGGTTCACTGCATCAATCAAATTGGTTTTTAATTTGGTCATAATGTCCGAGTGAATTTTGACAGTTGAATGGTTTCCATGTTTGAGGAGGGACTGGTTCAATGAACGCTCGGGATTAAAACTAATTTATTCCAGGCGAGTAATCAGGTCCTAGCCGCCTCACGTCCATCATATTTCCGAGAGGAAAAAAAATTGTCCGAGAAACCCAATGTTCCGCCCCCCCCCCAATTAAAACCGTACCCCTCCCTACTCAACATTTCAAACGTCACAGACTATCATGTCACGGGAACCCCATTCAGGTCATGTTTGCCGGTGGCTGGACATTTCGACCACAGGACATTTCGACCACAGGACTGTTTGACCCTGGTGATTTGATCACAGGACTGTATGACCCTGGTGATTTGATCACAGGACTGTTTGACCCTGGTGATTTGATCACAGGACTGTTTGACCCTGGTGATTTGATCACAGGACTGTATGACCCTGGTGATTTTATCACAGGACTGTTTGACCCTGGTGATTTGATCACAGGACTGTTTGACCCTGCTGATTTGATCACAGGACTGTTTGACCCTGCTGATTTGATCACAGGACTGTTTGACCCTGGTGATTTGATCACAGGACTGTTTGACCCTGGTGATTTGATCACAGGACTGTTTGACCCTGCTGATTGACCACATGTCGTTTTGACCCCGGATGTTTGACCGATGGGTGTTTATAACCCCGGATGTTTGACCGATGGGTGTTTATAACCCCAGATGTTTTACCGATGGGTGTTTATAACCCCGGATGTTTGACCGATGGGTGTTTATAACCCCGGATGTTTGACCGATGGGCGTTTATAACCCCGGATGTTTGACCGATGGGTGTTTATAACCCCGGATGTTTGACCAATGGGTATTTATAACCGTGGCGTGAATAAAAAAAATTAGTAAAAATAATAAAAAGTCTAACAAACAATAAAATGANTGGGTGTTTATAACCCCGGATGTTTGACCGATGGGTGTTTATAACCCCGGATGTTTGACCGATGGGTGTTTATAACCCCGGATGTTTGACCGATGGGTGTTTATAACCCCGGATGTTTGACCGATGGGTGTTTATAACCCCGGATGTTTGACCGATGGGTGTTTATAACCCCGGATGTTTGACCGATGGGTGTTTATAACCCCGGATGTTTGACCGATGGGTGTTTATAACCCCGGATGTTTGACCGATGGGTGTTTATAACCCCGGATGTTTGACCGATGGGTGTTTATAACCCCGGATGTTTGACCAATGGGTATTTATAACCGTGGCGTGAATAAAAAAAATTAGTAAAAATAATAAAAAGTCTAACAAACAATAAAATGACTTATAAAGAGTTGAACCAGCTTTACAAACAAAACCCGCTTGAACCTCTTAACGTACCTCAGGGTATTTAATGTTTGCTGGTAGATCGTGTGTATGACACCATCACAAGGGGTGATACCAAAATGTAAATTATTAAATGTTCCGTTATATGGCTCTAGAACTCGGAGGAGTTCTATGGTTGTACGTCATGGGGGGATGACACCATGAGCTACCGCCCCGGGTGTCACCATGAGCTACACCCCAGGTGACACCATGAGCTACACCCCAGGTGAAACCATGAGCTACCACCCGGATGTCACCATGAGCTACAGCTCCAGGTGACACCATGAGCTACACCCCAGGTGACACCATGAGCTACACCCCAGGTGAAACCATGAGCTACCACCCGGATGTCACCATGAGCTACAGCTCCAGTTGACACCATGAGCTACACCCCAGGTGACACCATGAGCTACAGCTCCAGGTGACACCCACCCTAGTTACGTCACTGTCATGGATTAAAACGTTTATAATAACTGTTTCATAATGTTGTGTATTTTAAATATTTGCTAATGTTAATATTAATATTAAAGTATTTTACATACATGAAATAATTTTTTTTAAAAATTATAACAAAATAAAAATACATTAATGTTGAAGTGTTAAAACAACCACAAGTATGTGTCTGCTTATACTGCGACTATTGAAGAAAACATCTTTGTTTACATTTTTAATAGGACCACTCTGACGTCATCCGAATTCTTAGAATTAAACAAATCGTCGATTGATTGAACTGATTGGATCTGCTACTAATTTATGACAAGTAATTGTATAATTGTGAGTTCAATTTGTTTACAACATGACATGCTCACAATATGATGATGAATGGAAGAAAGAAAAAACAGGATATCGCTTTATATCTCAAACCTTTATAAAGAGGTGACATATTTATTCGGTACATATTTAAGTCATTGAACGCGATCGATACTTCATAAAATTTTCCAACGATATTTGTTTAGCATGTGATATTTTCTAGGGTCTAGTCCTAGGATATTCCCCTTGAAGAGCTCTCCAGTTAGCAAAGATTAAGTTGTCAAATCTGACTATATATATTGTAGTTTTGTTTTTTAAATCAAAGATTAAGTTGTCAGAAATGAATTTATATTGCCGTTTTAAACGACGGAAAGGGAAATAAATTAGTATTTCAACTCAATAAATTGTCTTTAACCAAAACCAAAATATTTTTTTCGAATATTTTTTTAACAATACAATGCTTTTGAGTTGCAATCTTCAATGCGTGGGTCGCTGAGTGTGTGGGTGGGTCGGTGAGTGTGTGGTGGGTGGGGAAGTTAAGTAGTGTAAAAAAATAGAGGTGATACGGCACCATATTATTAATGTATGTGCTGTGTGTATTGGGGGGTGCGGGGGATAAGATTATTGCGGAATTTGACAGGATCTTCTAATTTGAACACAATAAATCTATCACATTCTTAAATACAACACAATATATCTATCACATTCTTTGATACAACACAATAAATCTGTCACATTCTTTGATACAACACAATAAATCTATGACATTCTTTGATACAACACAATAAATCTGTCACATTCTTTGATACAACACAATAAATCTGTCACATTCTTTGATACAACACAATAAATCTATGACATTCTTTGATACAACACATAAAATGGCGTCATATTTTAATTACCCATCAACAATGTCAACGAAGTAGCCACACAATTTATAAACATGAAAATACACAACTGGAATTTCAATACACTTTCAAGTCTACCCTTAAAAAATACTTGTTGCTTTTATAATTTTGTTGAGATCACTAATAAGATCACATGAGAGATTTATCACCATAGAGATAAAAGCTTTGCATTATTGATCTAGTATCAACCACTAGTTTAAAAAGATGTTCGCTACATGGCAGGATGGCTCCCCGTACAACAGGAAACTGGATTATTTTATTACTGCAGCCATTTGTGGAGCAATAATTTATGATTTTAATTTGGATTTTTGAAACGGCATTTCGAAAAATCAGATCGTAAATATCAGAATACATCCATGAGATGTCATGGTGACATAATGTGATCATTCTAGAAGGTGATACGAAATGTGAACATATGGACAAGTGAACATATGGACAAGTGAATATATGGACAAATTAACGTATGGACAAGTGAACATATGGACAAATAAACTTATGGACAAGTGAACACATGGACAAGTGAACATATGGACAAGTGAATATATGGTCAAGTGAACATATGGACAAGTGAACGTATGGACAAGTGAACATATGGGCAAATACACGTATGGACAAGTGAACATATGGGCAAATAAACGTATGGACAAGTGAACATATGAACAAGTGAACGTATGGAAGCAGCACTTTAGTTGAGTCACTCTAAGCACTTGAAGGAGTCACTCTAAGCACTTTAGCGAGTCCCTCAAAGCACTTTAGTTGAGTCAATCTAAACACTTTGATTGAGCCAATCTAAAAACTTTAGTTGAGTCAATCTAAGCACTTTAATTGAGTCAATCTAAACACTTTAATTGAGTCAATCTAAACACTTTAATTGAGTCAATCTAAACACTTTAATTGAATCAATCTAAACACTTTAATTGAGTCAATCTAAACAATTTAATTGAGTCAATCTAAACACTTTAAATGAGTCAATATAAAAACTTTAATTGAGTCAATCTAAACACTTTAATTGAGTCATTCTAAACACTTAAATTGAGTCAATCTAAACACTTTATTTGAGTCATTCTAAACACTTAAATTGAGTCAATCTAAACACTTTAATTGAGTCATTCTAAAAACTTAAATTGAGTCAATCTAAACACTTTAGTTAAGTCAATCTAAACACTTTAGTTGAGTCAATCTAAATACTTTAGTTGAGTCAATCTGAACACTTTAATTGAGTCAATCTAAACTCTTTAATTGAGTCAATCTAATAACTTTAGTTGAGTCAATCTAAGCACTTTAATTGAGTCAATCTAAACACTTTAATTGAGTCAATCTAAACACTTTAGTTGAGTCAATCTAAACACTTTAGTTGAGTCAATCTAAACATTTTAATTGAGTCAATCTAAACACTTTAATTTAGTCAATATAAACACTTTAATTGAGTCAATCTAAGCACTTTAGTTGAGTCAATCTAAACACTTTAAATGAGTCAATATAAACACTTTAATTGAGTCAATCTAAACACTTTAATTGAGTCATTCTAAACACTTAAATTGAGTCAATCTAAACACTTTATTTGAGTCATTCTAAACACTTAAATTGAGTCAATCTAAACACTTTAATTGAGTCATTCTAAAAACTTAAATTGAGTCAATCTAAACACTTTAGTTGAGTCAATCTAAACACTTTAGTTGAGTCAATCTAAATACTTTAGCTGAGTCAATCTGAACACTTTAATTGAGTCAATCTAAACTCTTTAATTGAGTCAATCTAATAACTTTAGTTGAGTCAATCTAAGCACTTTAATTGAGTCAATCTAAACACTTTAGTTGAGTCAATCTAAGCACTTTAATTGAGTCAATCTAAACACTTTAATTGAGTCAATCTAAGCACTTTAGTTGAGTCAATCTAAACACTTTACATGAGTCAATCTAAACACTTTAATTGAGTCAATCTAAACACTATAGTTGAGTAAATCTAAACACTTTAATTTAGTCAATCTAAACATTTTAGTTAAGTTAATCAAAGCACTTTAGCTGAGTCAATCTAAACACTTTAGTTGAGTCACTCTAAGCACTTTAGTTGAGTCAATCTAAGCAATTTAAAATGAGTCAATCTAAGCATTTTAGCTGAATCAATCTAAACACTTGAATTGAGTAAATCTAAACACTTTAGTTGAGTCAATCTGAACACTTTAATTGAGTCAATCTAAACACTTTAATTGAGTCTATCTAAAAACTTTAGTTGAGTCAATCTAAACACTTTAATTGAGTCAATCTGAACACTTTAATTGAGTCAATATAAACACTTTAATTGAGTGAATCTAAACACTTTAATTGAGTCAATCTAAACACTTTAATTGAATCAATATAAACAATTTAATTGAGTCAATCTAAACACTTTAATTTAGTCAATCTAAACACTTTAATTGAGTCAATCTAAACACTCTAATTGAGTCAATCTAAACACTTTAATTGAGTCATTCTAAACACTCTAATTAAGTCAATCTAAACATTTTATTTGAGTCAATCTAAACACTCTAATTGAGTCAATCTAAACACTTTAGTTGAGCAAATCTAAACACTTTAATTGAGTCAATCTAAGCACTTTAATTTAGTCAATCTAAACACTTTAATTGAGTCAATCTAAACATTTTAGTTGAGTAAATCTAAACACTTTAGTTGAGTCAATCTAAGCCCTTTAATTGAGTCAATCTAAACACTTTAATTGAGTCAATCTAAACACTTTAGTTGAGTCAATCTAAACACTTTAGTTGAGTCAATCTAAACACTTTAGTTGAGTCAATCTAAACACTTTAATTGAGTCAATCTAAGCACTTTAATTGAATCAACCTAAACACTTTAGTTGAGCCAATCTAAACACTTTATTTGAGTCTATCTAAACACTCTAATTGAGTCAGTGTAAGCACTTTAATTGAGTCAATCTATGCAATTGACTTAGTCACTCAAAGCACTTTGGTTTGTCAAGACACAAACAATTTCAAAAAAGTATTTAGAAAATACCCCATCCCAGGTTACAGTCTAATTACACAAATAAACATCACCTTGCAATGGTCAGTAAGGATTTGTCATCTGATACGTCATCGTTTATTATTTTATTAAATTTGGAGACTGACGTAGTTTTGTTAGGGAAACACGTGATTTTACTTGTAAACAGAGCTCCACAAATGGCATCAATTTGGCTGAGATCAGAATGTTTTCTTTGTGTCTTACTGAGAGGACAAGTCACATAACTCGAGCGCACGAAACAATGTGTGTTTATCTGCCCTTGGCTCTTTTCAAATTTGGTCAAAATCTTTCCTGATAAAAATAATGCCTTGCGCTTTTAGGGAAATTTAATCAGTAATATCATTTGTCAAGTGTCGGACAGACACGCTCAGGAGAAGACGTTCTGACAACCGACTTAAAGGACGTTCTGACCAACCGACTTAAAGGACGTTCTGACCACGGACCTAAAGGACGTTCTGACCAACCGACTTAAAGGACGTTCTGCCCAACCGAATTAAATGACGTTCTGACCAACCGACTTAAAGGACGTTCTGACCACCGACTTAAAGGACGTTCTGACCAACCGACTTAAAGGACGTTCTGACCAACCGACTTAAAGGACGTTGTGACCAACAGACCTAAAGGACGTTCTGACCACCGAATTGAAGGACGTTCTGACCAACCAACTTAAAGGACGTTCTGACCACCGAATTGAAGGACGTTCTGACCAACCGACTTAAAGGACGTTCTGACCAACCGACTTAAACGACGTTCTGACCAACCGACTTAAAGGACGTTCTGACCAAACGACTTAAAGGACGTTCTGACCGACCGACTTAAAGGACGTTCTGACCAACCGACTTAAAGGACGTTCTGACAACCGACTTAAAGGACGTTCTGACCAACCGACTTAAAGGACGTTCTGACAACCGACTTAAAGGACGTTCTGACAACCGAATTAAAGGACGTTCTGACCACGGACTTATAGGACGTTCTGACCAATCGACTTAAAGGACGTTCTGACCAACCGACTTGAAGGACGTTCTGACCACGGACTTATAGGACGTTCTGACCAACCAACTTAAAGGACGTTCTGACCAACCAACTTAAAGGACGTTCTGACCAACCGACTTAAAGGACGATCTGACCAATCGACTTAAAGGACATTCTGACCAACCGACTTAAAGGACGTTCTGACCAACCGACTTAAAGGACGATCTGACCAATCGACTTAAAGGACGTTCTGACAACCGACTTAAAGGACGTTCTGACCACCGAATTGAATGACGTTCTGACCAACCGACTTAAAGGACGTTCTGACCAACCGACTTAAACGACGTTCTGACCAACCGACTTAAAGGACGTTCTGACCAAACGACTTAAAGGACGTTCTGACCGACCGACTAAAAGGACGTTCTGACCAACCGACTTAAAGGACGTTCTGACCACCGACTTAAAGGACGTTCTGACCAACCGACTGAAAGGACGTTCTGACCTACCGACTTAAAGGTCGTTCTGACCAACCGACTTAAAGGACGTTCTGACCACCGACTTAAAGGACGTTCTGACCAACCGACTTAAAGGACGTTCTGACCAACCGACTTAAAAGACGTTCTGACCAACCGACTTTAAGGACGATCCAAGAAACCGACAAACAGTTTGATCACGGTAGACAAAGGGTAACAATAGATATTGTTTCTAACATGTACATAGAAAATCACTTCCTGAACATAAATAATTCTCTTTACCTTCTAAGTGGTAATCGTCTTTTGAGTTCATTGAAAAGTGAAAAGATTCAGACAGTAACAATGCAATGTGTGATTCTTATATAATCGAATATGACTGACTATACGATCTTCATAAATATATTGAGATCAACAACATATTACTGGACTTTAGGATAGCGGATAGAGAGTCATCTTGCAGTCTTCAGCTGCTGAAGTATTCTGACTTACACGGTGACTTTAAAGTCATTGTAGTATGAAATAAATACTTTGGTTGATAATTATTGGGACTAAAAAAATGTCATCCAATGAGCATTCTCCTGGGTTCAAGGATTGATGACGTAATTGTTGACCATTTTCAATCTTGATGACGTACACACTACTCTCACTGCTAATGCGGGAAATAAAATTGACTTCTTCGATCCACCAACAGTTCGAAAATCAGAATTGTGAAAAATGTAATATATTCAGAGGGGCCCGAAGTCCGTATATATAATCCAAGAGAGAGCGCTTGACAAACCATATTTAGAACCCCTGTTTTAATGGCTCCATCGGGTAGGCGTAGCTAAGGAACGGGTTAGTGTTATGGGGAAACGGGGGTAATCAATTGAGACGCCGTCAGCCCCTTTCATCACGTTTCTCTCATTGTCCAAGGAGGAAGAAAAAAAAATCTCGTTTTGTCTTTTTAAAGATAAAGAAATATGGCGGCACGTATCACGTGACCTCTCTCCCTCGATTTGGTCTTAAAATGAATTTGCAATTTTGGCAGGGAATTGAATGAATTTAATCAGACGTTCTTTTTCTTAGCGTCCACTTCGTGTTTGTGATTTACTATAAAACTCGGCTCCCTCTCCCAGCCGTATCCCTTCCTCGCCCCCCTCTCTCTTCTCACACTCACTCTCTCTCTCTGTCTCTCTCACTCTCTCTCTCTCTCTGTCTCTCTCCCCCTCTTGCTCTCGGTTGACTAATAAAACGCTCTACCCACCCAACTTTCCTCCTTGTTACGTATAATTTCCCTTTTATTCCTCCCATCAGCGATATCCTTCTTGTTTCAGTATCACTTGCCTGAATATTTCATCTCTTTATTTAATCAATAAAACCACTTGCTTCGGCCATTTATTGAAAGCAACAATTCACGAAGGCATGTCTACCCCATGCAATCGGCTGCGAGTTCCAATAAAACAGTTGCAAAATGAATTGTTCTCCGAGTGAAAGCCAGAGATAACGACAGACAAGCAAGTCGTCTGCTGCCTGGAAACACTGGAGTACTCGTCTGGTCGCACCACTGAGCTAGTGGGTAGTCGTTCTTTGGTCTTGTATTCCCAAATCACTTCTCGGACACCTTTTAGAAAGTTGTCTAACGTAATATCTCATGGAAATTGGGGGGGGGGGGGGTGCCACTGATCATAAGTGTGGATTTATTTCCACAGAAACCTTGGAACCCAGACCCCTTAAAATACTACTGGCTGACGTCAGAAGTGGGTCTTTTTGGTGCCTTAAAAATGCTACTATAAGATACTAACACACTTTTTGCCCCCCAAAACGCTATTACAATGTAGAAACGGCCTTAAACCAGTATAACGCTATTACAAGGTACTAACAACTTGTGTGCAAATGTAACGAGATTACAAGATGTTCAGACTTTTCTTTTGTGTAAATATAAAGCCTTTTCCAGGTACTAAACTTTTTGTACAAATATAACGCGATTTCATTTAACATAAGATTTGACAGCTACTTTGCCGATCTCATTATTGACAAGAGATATTGACAGCTCTAAACAATAACCTACACCTGATTTCGGCAAACTGTGGCCCGCGGGCCGTATTTGGTCTCCTTCGGAATTCTAACTAATGCAGCCAACGCCCTGAAAAGTTTGCCCATCACTGACCTCTGCGATCAATTTTGATCAGAAGTTATAGCAAGTCAAAGACTACTCTCTATATTGATGACGTCAAGAGAACCAACCAATTTGTGTAGTAGACAGTATCGATGAAATTCAATTGAAAACTTAAATTTGTGAACTTGAAAGATCTGTTCATCATCAGTTAAAATGTTTCATTTTGTAAAAGAATTTTGCCTTCAACACTGGTACAGAGAACAAAACAATTTTTTAATTAGTGCAAAGATTTATGAAATTAACTTAGTTCGTTGGTTAATTTAATATGGTATCAAAAAAGGTAAACACTGTCCTCTTGTACAATTTATAGGGTTTGATCACAGTCACCAATACCTAAACGCTTAATAGGATTTGATCACAGTCAACAATACCTAAACGCTTAATAGGATTTGATCACAGTCACCAATACCTAAATGTATAATAGGATTTGATCACAGTCACCAATACCTAAATGTATAATAGGATTTGATCACAGTCACCCATACCTAAATGTTATGATTTGATCACAGTCACCAATACCTAAATGTATAATAGGATTTGATCACAGTCAACAATACCTAAACGCTTAATAGGATTTGATCACAGTCACCAATACCTAAACGTATAATAGGATTTGATCACAGTCACCAATACCTAAATGTAATGATTTGATCACAGTCACCAATACCTAAATGTATAATATGATTTGATCACAGTCACCAATACCTAAATGTATAATATGATTTGATCACAGTCACCAATACCTAAATGTATGATATGATTTGATCACAGTCACCAATACCTAAATGTATAATATGATTTGATCACAGTCACCAATACCTAAATGTATAATAGGATTTGATCAAAGTCACCAATACCTAAATGTATAATATGATTTGATCACAGTCACCAATACCTAAATACACAAAAGGATTTGATCACAGTCACCAATACCTAAATGTAATGATTTGATCACAGTCACCAATACCTAAATGTATAATAGGATTTGATCACAGTCACCAATACCTAAATGTATAATATGATTTGATCACAGTCACCAATACCTAAATGTTATGATTTGATCACAGTCACCAATACCTAAATGTATAATAGGATTTGATCACAGTCACCAATACCTAAATGTATAATAGGATTTGATCACAGTCACCAATACCTAAATGTAATGATTTGATCACAGTCACCAATACCTAAATGTAATGATTTGATCACAGTCACCAATACCTAAATGTAATGATTTGATCACAGTCAACAATACCTAAATGTATAATAGGATTTGATCACAGTCACCAATACCTAAATGTATAATAGGATTTGATCACAGTCACCAATACCTAAATGTAATGATTTGATCACAGTCACCAATACCTAAATGTAATGATTTGATCACAGTCACCAATACCTAAACGTATAAATTAAGTTTTAATCCATTAGTTTTATTAAGTCACTTGACATCTTTTTTTCACAAAATTTTTTGAGCACGTCAGGGACCAATGGACATCTTTTTCCACAACTGTTGTTTAATCAGTCAGGTGCCCCAGAACATCCATTTCATAAATTTCATCTCTCAAAGTCTTGTGATGTTATAAACACAAAAAGTAAAATTGTTTTTCTCGTCCCCGAGCACACAACAAATTATAGAACCTTGTCCTCAATCAAACCTCATTTTATAACACACAACCTCTGGGTAGTTTCTATGGGTACGAGCTATGGTGCTACCATGACTTGAGCTATGGTGCTACCATGACTTGAGCTATGGTGCTACCATGACTTGAGATATGGTGCTACCATGACTAGAGATATGGTGCTACCATGACTTGATATATGGTGCTTCCATGACTTGAGCTATGGTGCTACCACGACTAGAGATATGGTGCTACGTTGACTTGAGCTATGGTGCTACCATGACTTGAGCTATGGTGCTACCATGACTTGAGCTATGGTGCTACCACGACTAGAGATATGGTGCTACCATGACTTGAGATATTGTGCAACCATGACTTGAGCTATGGTGCAACCACGACTAGAGATATGGTGCTACCATGACTAGAGATATTGCTACCATGACTTGAGCTATGGTGCTACCATGACTTGAGATATGGTGCTACCA
>MUZC01004742.1:211267-234383 GCA_002072015.1 Radix auricularia | reverse complement strand
TATGGTGCTACCATGACTTGAGCTATGGTGCTACCACGACTAGAGATATGGTGCTACCATGATTTGAGATATGGTGCAACCATGACTTGAGCTATGGTGCAACCACGACTAGAGATATGGTGCTATCTTGACTAGAGATATTGTGCTACCATGACTTTAGCTATGGTACTACCATGACTTGAGCTATGGTGCTACCACGACTAGAGATATTGTGCTACCATGACTTGAGCTATGGTGCTACCACGACTAGAGATATGGTGCTACCATAACTTGAGCTATGGTGCTACCACGACTAGAGATATGGTGCTACCACGACTAGTGATATAATGCTACCATGACTTGAGCTATGGTGCTACCATGACTTGAGATATGGTGCTACCATGACTTGAGATATGGTGCTACCACGACTTGAGATATGGTGCTACCACGACTTGAGCTATGGTGCTACCATGACTTGAGCTATGGTGCTACCACGACTAGAGATATGGTGCTACCATGACTTGATATATGGTGCTTCCATGACTTGAGCTATGGTGCTACCACGACTAGAGATATGGTGCTACCATGACTTGAGCTACTGTGCTACCATGACTTGAGCTATGGTGCTACCATGACTTGAGCTATGGTGCTACCATGACTTGAGCTATGGTGCTACCATGACTTGAGCTATGGTGCTACCACGATTAGAGATATGGTGCTACCATGACTTGAGATATGTTTCAACCATGACTTGAGCTATGGTGCAACCACGACTAGAGATATGGTGCTACCATGACTAGAGATATTGTGCTACCATGACTTGAGCTATGGTGCTACCATGACTTGAGCTATGGTGCTACCATGACTTGAGATATGATGCTACCATGACTTGAGCTATGGTGCTACCACGACTAGAGATATGGTGCTACCATGACTTGAGCTCTTGAGCTATGGTGCTACCACGACTAGAGATATGGTGCTACCATGACTTGAGCTATGGTGCTACCACGACTAGAGATATGGTGCTACTATGACTTGAGCTATGGTGCAACCACGACTAGAGATATGGTGCTACCACGACTAGAGATATGGTGCTACCATGACTTGAGCTATGGTGCTACCATGACTTGAGCTATGGTGCTACCATGACTTGAGCTATGGTGCAACCACGACTAGAGACATGGTGCTACCATGACTTGAGATATGGTGCTACCACGACTAGAGATATAGTGCTACCACGACTAGATATATGGTGCTACCATGACTTGAGCTATGGTGCTACCACGACTAGAGATATGGTGCTACCACGACTAGAGATTTGGTGCTACCATGACTTGAGCTATGGTGCTACCATGACTTGAGCTATGGTGCTACAATGACTTGAGCTATGGTGCTACCATGACTTGAGCTATGGTGCTACCATGACTTGAGATATGGTGCTTCCATGACTTGAGCTATGGTGCTACCTCGACTTGAGCTATGGTGCTACCATGACTTGAGATATGGTGCTGCCATGACTTGAGCTATAGTGCTACCACGACTTGAGCTATGGTGCTACCATGACTTGAGATATGGTGCTACCATGACTTGAGCTATGGTGCTACCACGACTTGAGCTATGGTGCTACCATGACTTGAGATATGGTGCTACCATGACTTGAGCTATAGTGCTACCATGACTTGAGATATGGTGCTACCACGACTTGAGATATGGTGCTACCATGACTTGAGATATGGTGCTTCCATGACTTGAGCAATAGGGCTACAATGACTTTAGATATGGTGCTACTATAACTTGAGAAATAGTGCTATTAGGCCATCCCTAATTATTTCAAAAGCCACTAATACGGACAATCAATTTGACCACTTCAGAAATAAATAAAACGGTATCGATACTTTAGAACTTTCAACAACAAAAAATCTGTCTTAAAATCCCGGTGTCTGCTCTCTTAACCCCTCGCCCAAAGCTCGTGTAAGATCGTGGCCAATCTTCGGCTGAGAAATGACAATTAAATGGACAAATGTTGAGCATGGAGACCGAGGGCCGATTACACGAGATTGTGTGTCAATGATCCAACTCGTGATAGCCATGTACTCCTGCCGAGACCAATCAAAACACTGCTGCTTGGGTCAAGGAAGTCAATTAAATTTAAGTACAGACTGACAGTGGTAGAAGGTGTGTGACAGTGGTGTAAGATGTGTGACAGTGGTATAAGGTCTGTGACAGGGGTAGAAGGTGTGTGACAGTGGCACAAGGTGTGTGACAGTCATAAACTGAAATGTCTTGTTCCATATTAAAAAAGAAAATTTAAAAAAAAATTGCGTTTAAAATGATAAATTGGTAGTTATTTGTCTTTTTAAATCCTTTATATTAACTCATAGCGTCTGTTTGTCGTAAAAAACTTTGGATCTATTTTAACCCTTTTCCTGTTATCCCATCGAGCTGAAATTTTGCAGGCAGACTCGTGTTAACAAAAAAAAAATGATTTTTCAAAATTTCACATTGATTGAAAGTACCGTAATTAAATTAATACAATTTTAGATTATCTAATTGTATCTCAAATTAGCATGTTCATTTTTATGGTAGTCTGTCACGCGGTGTGTATTTTCTCTGTCACGCGGTGTGTATTGTATTGAACGCGTGGTGCGTATTACATTGATTGTACAGTGCGTTTTATATTGAACATTCTTTTTTAAAATATTTTCCCGACTTGTAAATGTTTAAGCTAGTCTGTCGCGCAGTGCATATTAATTATATTGAACATAATCAATACTTTTAGTTGTGTCTCATATGAAAGGGGTTTATAGTTTTTAAAAAAAAAACCGTTGGTTTTAAAATCCTTTATAATTGACTCGTGGCGTCTGATTGATGCTTTGCTTGACTGTTTGACGAAAAAACGGCGGATCGATTTTTAACCCACTTCCCCGTATGTTAAAAAGCTAAAATTTTGCAGGCAGACTCATGGCAAAAATAAAAAATGATCTATTAAAATTTCAGATCGATCGAATGAACTGTGATTATATTGATGAATTTTTAAGATTATCTCTGTTTATGTCTATGTAGCATGTTAATTTTTGGGCTTGAGTGTGGTGGTGCATTGCGTAATATTTTGAACAACCTTCTTAATAATTTCCCGTCGCGCGGTGCGAAGCGTATTATATTGAAGATATTTTTATATAAATATATTCGAGATCTGTAAATGTAAATGCTAGTACTTCTAGTCTGTCTGGCGATGCGCACTACATTAAAGATGTTTTGAAAACCTTTCGATGCGCACTACATTAAAGTTGTTTTGAAAACCTTTCGATGCGCACTACATTAAAGATGTTTTGAAAACCTTTTCCCCGTGATCAAATCGAGCTCAAATTTAGCAGGCTGACTGTAGTAGTTTTTAAAAAAAATATAAATCATTTATATGTATCAGAAAAAACTAAAATTTGGGATTTTTCGATTGTGATGCGATGCGTATTACAGTGAGTATTCTTTTATTTATGTCTCGTAAATAAAGAACTTATAGTCAAAAAACTTTGTTTTTTTTACATAAAAAAAAAAAAATTAAATCCTTGAAATTAGCTCGTACCGTCTGTTGGAAAAACGTTTGATCATATTTTAACCAACTTCCCGGTTTCCTATCAAGCTGCAATTCCGCAGGCCGACTCGTGGCGACGATATTTCAGATCGATTGAAAGTATGTTAGTAAAATTGATAAATTTTAAGATTATTTATATGTATCTCTATGTAGCATGTACATTTTTTATGCTAGTCTGTCGCGCGGTGCTTATTATATTGAACCCGCGGTCCATATGATATTGAACGCGTGTTGCGTTTTATGTTATATTTAACGTACTTTTATAATATTTTCCCGATCTGTAAATGTTTAAGCTAGTCTGTCCAGCGGTGATTATTACATTGAACATAATCAATACATATAGTTATGTCTCATATATAAGTGATTTATAGTCTTCAAATTTGGTTTTAACGTGGGATTTTTTATATAAAAGTTTGGAGAAAATTTGTGAGTATGATTATGTAAATGTTCGCTTTAAATGAGGCACAGTAAAGTAAGAGTCTTGTATCGATGGCAGCTAGTTGATAGCGTTTTTGTTTGTTTTGAATCATTTATTTTTACACTTTCATAATCGTTTCCTTTCCTAAACCGGTTCGACGCTGTTTTCTATGTATGTATGATACCTCGTAATGTAAAAACATTTACGACTACAGTGAGTTGTAACTACTTTAACAGTAGTGTTTGTTTGGATGGGGATCAAATCTTGGCTGAAGTGAAGAATCTCGACCGTGACGTCACGACGCTACCGGTTGCTGGAAACAGAGTTCTATAAATTCTAAAAGGATTTTCACAAATGGAAGGTTTTAGGGTTTGGGTTAGGTATAGCTATAGAATTTTAATTTGAGCTTTTTT
The DNA here is from genome assembly GCA_002072015.1 of Radix auricularia. Lineage (NCBI taxonomy): Eukaryota > Metazoa > Mollusca > Gastropoda > Lymnaeidae > Radix > Radix auricularia. The sequence continues at coordinate 229,984 of MUZC01004742.1, read as the reverse complement.
TAAGGACATGCCATAACAACAAAGATGGCCGCCGGTAATGACCGTGACGTCACGGTCGAGATTCTCATGTTTACCCAAATCGTGTTTAGGCGACGAGCCTCGTCACCCAGCGAGTTCAGAAATTCTCGTGGCAGTGAAGTATGGACACACTGTGTTAACGCGTAGGAAAGTTTGGGTCCAGTTCGAAAAACATGGTTGGCGGGAGGGGACGAATGGGGATAAACGTTTGGTGCGAGTGACAGGGAATTAGTATTTAAGGTTTAACGTTCAAAACTAGCTTGCGTCAAGGATGCTTTAACTTCTAAGGAAGAAGGAAGAAAGAAATATCTTCAGACGTAATGAACAACAATGTTCCGAGCAGAAACCATTTTTTATAAATCAATAGGATAAAACAAATGTTAAATTTTGGCTTCTAAAAAAAAAAAAACTTTATATTTTCTGCACCGTCTTTTGGGGTGTAATGTTTTTTATATGAATATTTAATTTATTTCCATGTTTTGTTTTTTTACCCATCATTAAAAAGAGAAGAAGAAAAAACAGTGATATCAGTATACGACATTTCAATCTTTTGAAAGTTAAATTCAACAATTCACGAACGTTACAATTTTCAAAGCCTTAAAGTAGTAAACCTAACAGACCATGTGATTTAAATAATCCCTGGTCAGTCCAGCAGCAGTGCACCGGTTAATATGAACCGTTAAAAACAGGTTGTTTACACAGTCTGGCAGATGGCGGGAAAATTAAGCAGCTCCATAACATGCTGGAAAGGCTAAAGGATTTTTTTTTAAAAAAAGTTGTTCCCCTTTAAATAGATATTTGTTGACTGGTTGGTGACAAAACATGGTTAAACAGTCCAAGATTTCTTCTCGGTTTCTATCAAGGGATTAGACTAACCCCGGCTATTTTGACAATAGTTGTGGAACGAATCGTGCTGTAAACACAAGAGAATTAGAAATAACCCATCGCCGTTGATCAACAATGTTCGCTCATTAAAAATACATTAGCAAGGTCGACTTGATTTCATCTTTGTTGCTGGTCAAAGCCAGGGTGATGTCCGTATTGTAATTTATAGTGTTTTCCTAATTTACTTGTGATTTAATTGGATGTCATTGGCTCCACTCTATAGTCTAATCATTCTATAGTCTAATCATTCTATAGTCTAATCATTCTATAGTCTAATCATTCTATAGTCTAATCATTCTATAGTCTAATCATTCTATAGTCAAATCATTCTATAGTCTAATCATTCTATAGTCTAATGATTCTATAGTCTAATGATTCTATAGTCTAATGATTCTATAGTCTAATGATTCTATAGTCTAATCATTCTATAGTCTAATCATTCTATAGTCTAATCATTCTATAGTCTAATCATTCTATAGTCTAATCATTCTATAGTCTGATTTCGTAGCGTACATGTAAACAATATTTGGGGAGTTTTTCCAGGAGTTATCTTTGGAGTCGTTGTCTTGACAACACCTTTTGACCTGACCCATTTCCTTGGACTCATTGTTTACGCCAGGTTGAGTAGTTTCCACCCCCACCCCAAATCGATCCCCCGACCCCTTTTCTGTCCAAGAAAACAAAAGCCAGATGAAAGAACTATTCTCATGACTGACAACAAGACGGGAACACCGGATGTCAACTTTGTCTCATCTCAGACAAGTACCGCTACTTTTGTACTTTTATTCAACACGCTAAATTTAGATTTCACTTAAGGAAAAAAAGTACGGAGAAGGAGGGAGGGATGAAAGGACGTTAGATCATGTCTAACAACTCCGCCCTATTTCCACAATTTTTTGTCTCTTTTGTCATACTTTCCTTTTCTTTTTTTCCTTCAAAATTTTGCTCTAAATTCTCAAGGTAACTGCTTGCCCATACGTCTGTGATAAATTTCTGGACGTACCTCTTTAAATTATCCAATTCTTTTAAGATGGCGTCATAAGTCTTATAGCGTGCATTGACATGCGAGGAAAGTGGCCTGGGTACCATCTTCGGTCAGTGGAACTTCAAATTTTATTTTATTTAATTAAGTTGAAAGATAACAATGCCAATTTTAAGCAATCACTTGAAATATAGATTTCCATGTGAAGTCAAACGAGACATATGTCCGAAATGATAGTGTCTAAAAAAGTTCAGAAATCTGACATACAACATTAACATTTTCAACAACTTGAATTCATAAATAACACTGCCCAGACAGTAACAATTCAGGGTTACGTGAATGTAGGGGCGGGTCTTTTGTTGACAAACTGTTAAATCAGTTAGATGTCAATGACATTTCAAGGCCCATTGACATCTCAGTGACATTAAACATATTTTGTATCGAAATGTTGAACCTTGTTGTGTCTCACCAGCCTTACGTACAACATTCCAATCATTTGCATGTATACACATAAATGCATATATTAAATGTATTATCTATCTGATGATACATTACTTCATTTTTTTGAGTTGCCGCGCACTGTTGTTATCGATAGAATATCGATCGCCATCAATTGGCAGCCGACCTTCTCCGTCAGCTAATTCAGTCATCAGCGCTGAGGTAGAAAAACGAGACCGTCAGAGGCAAGTCAAGATTAGTTCAGAGAAAATCAAGTCTGTTTATTTCTTGATTCTGTTGCCGCTCGAGTTGTCACCCCCGGGTTACCGCCCGTCTCTTGACCTCCTTCCATCACAGTTCAGTGGCAGGAATTAGTTCTTTCCTTTGTTATCTGTTCTCAGAGGAAACATTCTTTGGGTTAAACAATAAGGTCATTACAATGTAATCAAAGTTATTACTTCGACAATTACCCATTGTCAGATGATTTTCGGTAGTTTAAATGTTTTGTCGTTTTTCTTTTTAGAAAAATTTATTTATAATTTGTTATGTGTTTGTGTGTGTGGTTTAAAAAGAATTTGAAAACACTTTGGACTCTTGTATTTTTAGAGTACATTAGGTCAAACAAATGTTAGAAGGCCCTTTTAACGTCATGTTTAATCTTGATAGTAAAAGGTCCCTTTCAGAGTGGCATGGCTTAAGTTTTGTGTTAAACGTCACAGTAAAAGGTCACATTAGAAATGTACTTAACTGTTCTCAATCGTAGTAGAGAAAAGAGGTTCTCATACTTTTTACTTTTAATCCTTGAAATGTTTAGCACTATATAAGATAGTGAATTCCTGTGTATTGTTGGGGATAAGATGAGAAAGTCGAGCCTTATTTTACCCATGATATAACAGAAGATCTACGCCATCTTACGTCAAAGGACTCGAATGGTTTAAAACGGGCCTAGAATGGGTTTTAAGTTGGTTTAAAATGGGGCTAAACAAAGTTGAAATTAGGGTCGACAGCTTTTTAAGCTCTCCCGTTGGGTGTATTTATTTATTTTACTGTGACCTGGTAAAACTTTGTTGAAGTTGTTAGGATAGTTTTTAGTAGTTAAATATGTTATTTAGAGGATACTTCGTGTGTAAAATAACATCAAAATCTCATCAGATGTGTATCAGGGCCTTCAATAGTTTTAATCGACCCCTGAAGATTTCAAGTGTGTACTGCCTGCTGTTTTAATGATATGCAAACAGGGAAATAATTTGGCAGTGACGCAATGAACCTGATTGGTGACACAGCGGCGTGACCACATATCCAGGGCAATTAGGGGGAGGGGTCAGTTATTTAAGGTTGTTACCCTTGGCCCCACTCCCCTCTGCCCAATCAGCGTGTTGTCATGAATCCACTGACAATGTCGTATCGACCAGGATCAAATCCCTATTTTGTTCGTGTCAGTCACTTACATCTAATTGTTGATGATTATCGTTGTCTTGAGCCTGTGCCAACAGTCAACACAACTACGCCCTGGCCTTCTGCATTGTCATGACACGTCCGCGGGAATATTCAGTGGCCATCCATTCCAATCGGGGAAGCAATCTCTGCACTCTATCTCAGTGAGACGGGAGTAATCTCCCGCCACAGCCCGCCTGGTGAAAGATGGGGATGTTAATTGAAATCTGCAGGAAAACACGGAGGAATGAAGTATTCTAGTCGGAGACGGTCTTTTTGTTGACCCATGGCTACCAGCTTTTATGATTTGACGTCAAAACAAAGGAGTAGAGTTACTTTGACAATTGTTCCCGGTAATATATTCTCTGCATTTTTTTGTACTTTATATTCCTACATTTTTTATTTTAACATACTCTATCTATATAAATCTTTATTCGAATTATTATAGATATTCTTTTAATGCAGATAAGGCTAACAAATAAAACGTATCATATGAGACTTGGGATCACATGCCAACACAAACATGACAGAATTTGGTATTTCCATGAAGATTCGACCAAACCATGTGTGTACTGAGACTACACTCACTTTAGAAATCTTTATTGCAGTTTTCCTACACATATTTCTCAGTGCTAAGTACTTTTTTCTGAAACTTCTTCATTTTTTTTAGATGTAACTATAAAAGCTCAACTTTGAAATTATTTAACAACGAACCGTTTTATTAATTCTACATCCAGCCTATTTTAAAAAAATTTTTTTGGCCAAATGGACAATTTTGAGAGTGAAAAACTTAAAAAAGAAATCCCGTGTTTATATTTAAACTTACAACGGTCCTCAAATGGATTGCTGAAAGAAACTTAAAATATCGCAGTTGTCGGATACATCATGCCAGTATTTAATATTTACTAGGTCTGTTACCGATTAATTTAAATTCAGTCGTTATCTTTTGAAAAGTTAACGATTAATTAATCACTAGTTTTGATTAAAGCCAAAAAATAAATGTATGATGTCATAAGCAAAACTTATTAAATGTTTTTGTTGAAAATCTAAAAGCACTGGAATGTCTCCTTTCAATGATATCTTTTAACCAACTACGCAAAAAGACAAGTATATTGACATTATTTTGTTCTAGTGATGAGCGGGTCTGTATAATTGACAATATAACGAGCCGAGCTGAACAATCACATAGACCTGGGGTAACTGGTATGCACAACGCGGTCTTGCCAAGGAAGACATTATGAGATATTGGGGTTCATTAAGTTTCCACCATTGTAGAGGGTTCATGGATTCAGGAACTTTCATCTCCATTTTGTAAAGCAGTACTTCATCAGAAGAGCTGTCGTCATTTTCTGTCTCTGTGCCAGACTCCATTACTGCCATTAGCTTAATACGCTTTTTATTTAGTTTGATAAGTAGGCGAAGTGTTAGAACCATTGTAGGTAAATTCTATTATCATCTTGAACATTCCTGTCAGACAATAGTCTCAAACCAAAAGGCTTGTGTAATCGTCCGAAAATTTATTATTTATCGGCTGCTATTTTTCATTATTATTTTAAAAAACGTTTTGACTTCCAATAATTTGTAAGTGATGGGTCGATTAATCTTTAAAAATAATTTAATCGTTAAAATGTTTTGACGATTAATCGAGAAAATGCAGTGACATTTAAAAGTTATATTGTAAAAAGATTGATTACCCGTATGAACAACTACTTCTATTTTTACACTACTTACACATTTTAAAACAAGGGGTCATTTAAATATAAAAGGACGTCTTTTATAAACTGACCAATGAGCACGCATCTTCATCTTTGGTGTAGTCTTTTACCCCGAGCTCTGATAATTATGAACTTACGTGGTCTCCCTAACATCTTCCCGCCAACACGTCTTGTTGTGACCTAACATCTTCCCGCCAACACGTCTTGTTGTGACCTAACATTTTCCCGCCAACACGTCTTGTTGTGACCTAAAATCTTCCCGCCAACACGTCTTGTTGTGACCTAACATCTTCCCGCCAACACGTCTTGTCTCGTTGTGATCTAACATCTTCCCGCCAACACGTCTTGTTGTGACCTAAAATCTTCCCGCCAACACGTCTTGTTGTGACCTAACATCTTCCCGCCAACACGTCTTGTTGTGACCTAACATCTTCCCGCCCACACGTCTTGTCTTGCTCTGACCTAACATCTGCCCGCCAACATGTCTTGTCTCGTTGTGACCTAACATCTTTCCGCCAACACGTCTTGTCTCGTTGTGACCTAACATCTTCCCGCCAACACGTCTTGTTGTGACCTAACATCTTCCCGCCAACACGTCTTGTTGTGACCTAACATCTTCCCGCCAACATGTCTTGTCTCGCTGTGACCTAACTTCTTCCCGCCAACATGTCTTGTTGTGACCTAACATCTTCCCGCCAACATGTCTTGTTGTGACCTAACATCTTCTCGCCAACACGTTTTGTTGTGACCTAACATCTTCCCGCCAACATGTCTTGTCTCGCTGTGACTTAACATCTTCCCGCCAACATGTCTTGTTGTGACCTAACATCTTCCCGCCAACACGTCTTGTTGTGACCTAACATCTTCCCGCCAACACGTCTTGTTGTGACCTAACATCTTCCCGCCAACATGTCTTGTCTCGCTGTGACCTAACATCTTCCCGCCAACACGTCTTGTCTCGTTGTAACCTAACATCTTCCCGCCCACACGTCTTGTCTTGCTCTGACCTAACATCTGCCCGCCAACACGTCTTGTCTCGTTGTGACCTAAAAATCAAAAACACAATCCCAGCATCCCCATTGGTCTACTAAACTGTCAATGCTGCGTCATATCTTTGACAAGCTGTTGGTAAATGTCAAATATTGACATTAATGATCGCTTCGCCAAATTGGTCCCTCTACGTTTTGTGCGTGCAAAAAATTATATCCGGCTTCTTCGAATGGAAGTCAACAAGTTAGAACAAAGAGTGCAGTGCAAACTCCTTGAATGTATGCTCCGATTAAAGTTTATTTTAGGATGCTATATTTCTAAGTTAAGACAAAACAAACTCCCTAAGATCCGGCATCTAGTTTGTTGGTGCCCTAGCTCCACGTGCGACCTTGGCACCAGTCTTCACGTGCCACGTGCAACGGTTTTACAGAGTATGTGTTTACTCTCTTGTGAGGGGGGGGGGGCTTTATAGGTAGGGCTGGCCGTGAGGTGGCGTTGATGCGGTTCTTGGGGTTGGACTCATCTATGAAATCATTTCCTGTTGAACGCACCTCTTCCTGTCACGTGACTTCAAGGCTCAGTGACTTATGATTGTTTTGTTGTTTTTTTCCAGATTGTTTTATCAGATTGTTGATGAAGAATTTTCTTAGTGTTTGCTACGTATGTTGAATATTGGGTGTGCTCACACAAACGCAGAGCTCCCAACTGTTGAGTACTGTGTCTAGGGTACAGTTAACTTCAACTATTCTATAGTCTATACTAATAATAATAATATAACTAAACGACATAAAGCTTATCATTAATAATTAGAAAAACTAACGCCTACGTGAAAGTGATAAAGATATAAAATATTTAATGCATTAGGTATATATACATATATACATGAAACTGAATTAATAAACAGATAATGAATTACAATATCTACGTCTATGATAAATTATACTAATAGTTTGTGATGATGCCCACGTCCCTCATGGACTAAGCGTGGCCAAAGGACTGGTTGGAAGGCTGTGCTTCGGTCTGGCCAATCAAGCGTAGCTCCTCTCTGTGGTCAGCTTGGCATTCGGCACCCTTCCGCACTGGTCACTGACTTCGTTTCAAGGTACGGCCACCTGCTCCCCTTCTCAGCTCTTGATCTCCTGTCTGAGATAACAGCTCACCGGCTCCTCCGCCACTACACTGGTTCTCCAACTTCAACTTGCACTAACTAGCTTCTTCAAGTAACTTCTTTAACTAGCTCTAACTAGCTCCACCAACTAGCTTCCATTAACTAGCTCCACTAACTAGCTCCACTAACTAACTAGCTGAAATAATAATATCAATAATTAACCAAAGATAGTGATAACATACCAAAGCATACATAATACAAATACCTATACTACCTATACAAATACATTTGCCTATCTCAAACCTGAACAGACTTCAGCTAGGCTCAACTCGGATTCGTTCAGTCACACCCGCAGACCCTGGTGTACTGCGAATTCTAAGATAGAGACCGCTGTAAGGTTGAGTGACCGTTTATATAGGCCCCTACTTTAGCGCGGCTTGACCGAAGCGTTCTCATCTGATTGGTCAGTGGCGTGTACCAATTGTTAATCACGCGCTGACATGCATGACTTCGAGAACGTTCGGCCAACCTCGACGTCCTAACCTATAGTGTTAGCTACGGAATATTCCATGGTCCATCATGGATCTTTGTCCATCTCAAGGACAGCGTCCCTGTTGCGTTGATGGACCAACCCCTACCCTCAACGGGTCTCAAAAATGCAAAGGTTCTAAAATTGATATCGGGGAGGTATTCAACAACGTACAGAGATTAAAAAAAACAACTTACCAGTGTTTTCCTGTGGATACCTCAACGTTTCAACCCAGATAATGATGGTTTCTTGTGTAGCGTTTTTTGGCCATGCTACTCCACCTAATTGTCCATGCTACTCCAGCTAATTGGCCATGCTACTCCAGCTAATTGGCCATGCTACTCCAGCTAATTGGCCATGCTACTCCAGCTAATTGACCATGCTACTCCAGCTAATTGGCCATGCTACTCCACCTAATTGTCCATGCTACTCCAGCTAATTGACCATGCTACTCCACCTAATTGACCATGCTACTCCAGCTAATTGGCCATGCTACTCCAGCTAATTGTCCATGCTACTCCAGCCAATTGGCCATGCTACTCCAGCTAATTGACCATGCTACTCCACCTAATTGTCCATGCTATTCCAGCTAATTGGCCATGCTACTCCAGCTAATTGGCCATGCTACTCTAGCTAATTGACCATGCTACTCCACCTAATTGACCATGCTACTCCACCCAATTGGCCATGCTACTCCAGCTAATTGGCCATGCTACTCCAGCTAATTGGCCATGCTACTCCAGCTAATTGGCCATGCTACTCCAGCTAATTGGCCATGCTACTCCACCTAATTGGCCATGTTACTCCAGCTAATTGTACATGCTACTCCAGCTAATTGGCCATGCTAAACCACCATGTTCACCACCCTGTAATCTTATAAATTTGTCTTCAATTTTCAAAGTCTTAAAATTTAATTTAAATGTTTCTTTATTGTAACATTCTCTAGATAATTTCTAAAGTCTATTCAATAATTTTTTTACAGCTGATTACAAAGAGCCCACCTCAAGTATTCACTTCCTGTTTCCATCCAGTCTGTGAACCTTCAGAAACAACTGTGAATATAAACGTAGGGCAGCTGATCCATTTATTACTTCAGACCTCCCCTAAATCGGGTTAGGGTTAGGGTTATTACTTCAGACCTCCCCTAAATCGGGTTAGGGTTAGGGTTAGGGTTATTACTTCAGACCTCCCCTAAATCCCATAAAGTTGCCATTTTATTTAGGTCTGTGTTTTTGGGGTGGGGGAAGGCTCTTATTATCGTTTACCTGCAGCTACAGAAACACTTTTCTCACATTGAAGCCCAGAATTTAGTTCATAATCTAAAGTGGATTTTGTGATTGGCGGGAGGACCTAGTTGAAAGTGTTTCATTCAAGCAATCGAGAGTTTTGATTTTTGGTTTGGGGACAACACTAAAATTATTGGGTTTTTTAAAAAAAATTCGCCGTATAAAATATAACATCACTTTTAATTCCATTTTATTCGTGGTCGTTTTTTTTATCGCATTAAATTTTTACACATGTTTTCTAGGTTTTTTTTTAATGTTTTTTTTTTTAAATTGCGAAAAGACAGGTATGTGGAAACGTTTAAGCTCGCTATTAGAGTACGAGCAATATACCCGTGCTATGCTACGGGGTGGGCAGCATAAGCTATTAGAGTACGAGCAATATACCCGTGCTATGCTACGGGGTGGGCAGCATAAGCTATTAGAGTACGAGCAATATACCCGTGCTATGCTACGGGGTGGGCAGCATAAGCTATTAGAGTATATATTTAAGTTTTTAAAAAAAATTGTTTTATGTTGATTTAAAAAAAAGGACATTGCTAAAGGGTTGCGGGGTAGCGCACTGCATCCAAGACTGCACTTTATTTAAACCTAAGGGGTTGCGGGGTAGCGCACTGCATCCAAGACTGCACTTTATTTAAACCTACGACGAAAGGGCGATATATTTTGTTGACTGATGATTTTTTCATTTCGTCCAATGGAAGGAGATAAGTCTGAACATTATTCTTGTGGTGTTATGCAACTGGTTATAAATAGTAAACTCTGAAATTGTTTCTTCGATCTCTGTAAAAAAAAAAAAATAAATCAAAAATAAATTTAGAAAAGCCACCTTATCTTATTTATCACAGACTCTCCTCTAATACAGAAAAAGTCATTTAATTCCCAATTTGTTCCAAAGATTAAATTATAAAGTGGGAAATACCCAGCAGAAAGGAAAGAAAAAAAAGTTTAGAGTTAATGGGTAAAGTTACATGGCCACCACATTGAACGAGGACCGACCGAGGGTTTGAACTTAATGCTCCTGAATGAAATGCTACAATGGTTCAACGCTTTCAATTACTGTCTCTTTCATTCTCCCCAGCTGTTCCATCTACAAGTTGCACGCCCCCTGGAAGGTTGTGACCAGCTGATTATAGAATGATTCACCAGTGAGATTATCTTTGTGGCTGACCACCCAGGTATTTATTAGAATTACAATTTCAAACTTTTGCAATAAGCGATGCATTGCCTCCTTTAATTACACGGTGGATTGATTATGTTGTTGGGTTTAATAATCGCCTTAGTGTTTCCTGTAGCCGCCCATGACGGATTAAAAAATAATAATGGGTTAATTCCATCACCAGTAGAAACAGTAAGAAAGCTGTAAACACACTCGACGTTTGGTTACAGCTGCTCATTTAATTATCAGCTGTGGCCTTAACGACTTCTCTTAGCCATATCAAACGTGAGTTAATAAAGTTATGATTGCGAAAGAATCAAGTGAGTTTTGGAATTTCCCATAAAACCCTCAAAGGGGCGCCCATAAATGACGTCACGCACCTATGGGAGTAAGCGAAAAAGAGGTCGTCCAAGAAACACTTTGCGCCAAGAATTGGAGGCAGACATCATGAGGATTGAGCATGAATGGAAGATCCTGGAGAAAATGACCCAGGATAGAGATGCCTGGAGGTCTTTAGTAGGTGGCCTATGCCCTTGGAGGAATCACAGACGCCGACGACGAACGGTGGATGGCCTCATGGACGAGAAGGTGGCCAAGGCTCTGTGACGTCATATTGTTAGGGGGTTTGACTTTTTGTGACGAAGATGGAAAAAAAGGGGGGAGGGTGAAAATCAGCCAAAATCGCGTGACGTCATTTAAGGACGGCCCCGAACATGCAACAATTTTGTTATTTTATATCTTCAAAATTAAAAAAAATGGCATTAAAAAAGCATTTCTATAAAATGCCCACTAAAACACACACAAACAATATATTTAAAAGTAAAAAATTTTCTAAACGTATACTAAAAATAAAAAGCATTAAATGTGAACAAATGATTTTGAATTTATGGTTTTTGAAATACTTAATGCAGAGACTTTCTAGGCGCAGGCGTATGTGTTTTGAGAAATTTTAAGTCTAAAATTCTTTTTCTTATTTTTTTTTAGATCTCATCGCATATATAACAGACGCTTCTTCTTTACCAAATCTTTACTGTCTCCTATGCTTTTCGATCCTACAACCCGCGATTCATTATTTCACGGAAATCATTTCGGTCGCGGTAATCCATGGCTCCCAAGTTTGTGACGTAACATGGCAACTTCATTCTGCTATGTAAGAAATAAGGAAGAAAAGCCTTTTTGTTTACTTATGCACGTCTAAATCTTTTATATAAAGATAAAAGTTTGTTTATTTGTTACAAATGCAATTCCACACTGTTAGACCCATGGTGCTGAAATTTTTCAAGGGACCCCTATTTGACCCGGAAAAGATTATAGGCTATGTTTCAGTCTCAGGTGACCATCCCGAGTGTCTGGGGATCCATTATTTTGCTTTTTTCCTTAAATGAGCTATATAAAAAATGAAAATGACTAATTCTCCTATTTCGCGTGTAGGTGAAAGCATAAAACTTTGGGTAGCTGTTAAGTATACTTCTATGATGGTAACAGGCGAAAACAATATTTAAAATATCACTTAATGGGGTCCGGGGGCCCAAATTTAGTTTTTTTAATTATATTAAAACTGACTCATCACTAATTTTCAACTTTTCCGTGTAGGTAGAAGCATAACACTTTTGTAAATTGTTGAGTAGCCTCTCGCAACAATTATTGGCAATCATTTTTTTTATAGAAATCACCTGGGGCCAAAATACTACTTTTTTAAATACTGAAAATTCCTACTTATCCACTTTCCCGTATAGGTAGAAACATGAAACTTTGAGAAGTTTTTTATTACACTCCCGCGATGGTAAAAAAAAGTTAAAGTATCACTCATTGGGGTCCGGGGGCCTAAATATATTTTTTCTTATTTAAAAACTGACTCATCACTAATTCTCCGAATTCCCGTGTAGGTAGAAGCATGAAACTTTGCAAAGTTGTTGGGTAGCCTATTGTGACAATAATTGGCGGGAAATAATTTTAAAATTCACACTCATGGGGGCCGGGGTCCCAAAAATGTGTTATTTTCTTTCTATGGACTATATAAAATATGAAAATCACTAATCGTCTTATTTCCCAAGTAGGTAGAAGCATGAGACTTTGGGAAGTTGTTGAGTACACTTCAACGAAGGTTAAAAATGAGTATAACATTTAAGTTATCACTTCCTAATGGCCATGGGCCCAAATAAAGTTTTTTGTCCTTATATGATCTTAACAAAAACTCAGAATCACTTATTCTCCTATTTCCCGTGTAGGTAAAGACATGGATATTGGGGAAGTTGTTGAGTACACTCCCACTCTGAGGGAAGCTGTTGGGTACACTCCCGCTCTGAGGGAAGCTGTTGGGTACACTCCCGCTCTGAGGGAAGCTGTTGAGTACACTCCCGCTCTGAGGGGAGCTGTTGGGTACACTCCCGCTCTGAGGGAAGCTGTTGGGTACACTCCCGCTCTGAGGGAAGCTGTTGGGTACACTCCCGCTCTGAGGGAAGCTGTTGGGTACACTCCCGCTCTGAGGGACGCTGTTGGGTACACTCCCGCACAGGCTACATGCAAAAAATATTTAAAGTATCACTCTCCGGGAGTCGGGAGCCCAAATGTATTTTTTCTGATATAAAAACTGACTCATCACTCATTTCCAGATTCCCACGTAGTTAGAAGCATGAAACTTTAGGGAAGCTGTTGAGTACACTCCCGCTCTGAGGGAAGCTGTTGAGTACACTCCCGCTCTGAGGGAAGCTGTTGGGTACACCCCCGCTCTGAGGGAAGCTGTTGGGTACACTCCCGCTCTGAGGGAAGCTGTTGAGTACACCCCCGCTCTGAGGGAAGCTGTTTGGTTCACCCCCGCTCTGAGGGAAGCTGTTGGGTACACTCCCGCTCTGAGGGAAGCTGTTGGGTACACTCCCGCTCTGAGGGAAGCTGTTGGGTACACCCCCGCTCTGAGGGAAGCTGTTGGGTACACTCCCGCTCTGGTAACAAGCGAAAAATATTTAAATTTCCACTCACTGGGAGCCGGGGACCCAAATGAATTTTTTTTCCTTAATTAAAAAGTTAATCATCACAAATTCTCCAACTTCCTGTGCAGGTAGGCGCATGAAATTTTGGAATGGTAGCAGGCAAACTTATCACTCAATTGTAGTTTTTTATCCTTATATTAGCTAAATTACAAATTTAAAAAAAACGTTGGATACTGTGTAAATGTATTTTTACAAAACTTGGAAGATTAAAAACTTGATGGCCTATATTAAAATTCTTTAGGTCATTTAAATTATATTTTTTATAATCTTTTGTAGCATTTGGCCCCTAATCTCTTTTTCGTTAACGTTTAAGACATTTTAACCATTCGATTACACTCGTTTTTTAAAAAACAAATTCGGACTAACAAATTTATACATCTTGATCAAAATTGAAATAAGCTGTTGTTTAGAACTATACATTTTACACCCATTGGGCCCCCCGACACTCATTTTAGTTTTTTTTTAAAAGATTTAATCGTAAAAACACCTTTTAGGTCTGGAGTCCTGTGTGCCATTTTTTAACATTAGTTATATATAAAGGTAATTTAAAAAGTTTCTACTGAGTAAATTGATAAATTATTGACCAAATGTGATTTTAAAAAAAGTAATAAAATTTCCAATGGGGTAATCCACTGCTAACGTCTGTTCCAAGACGGTTTAGTTTATATATTTAGTATATCCATCATGATCCAAATTGAAATCAAAAGGGTTTTGAATTAGTGTTCATCGGAGCTAAACGCTAACTGAAATCTTAAATTACCGCTGCAAAGCGCGGGTAATTAGCTAGTAAATAATAATAATCCGAGGGAAAATCGTGTAAGTAAAAGAAAATATACATTATTAATACATTGAAAAATATATTAACATTTTTTAAAAAATTAATCGAATTTTAATCGATTAAAATTTAACGATCAATGGATTAATAAATTGTTAATTTCCGCAGCCCTAACTAAAATAAAGACCGACAGTCCGAAAAAATGTTTAGATTTATATTCGCAATCTTTTAGTTCTTACATCTGCCCTCTCTATTTCCCACCCTCAACACCCTCTCTATTTCACCGTTTTGGAACTCCACTCGGACAAGGCCTCGTGAATGATGACACCGTCTCGTAATCTCAGCGTCACCAGATATCGAGAACTCCTTCCGGGAGATGTCACGTGACAAGACTGAATGCAGTAGATCTAGAAACATTTCGTTACCAACTTACTACTAGCATTAAGAACACTGGCGTAACTAAGTTGTGACCTGTGGGGCTGGTAGTGACACGCGGGGCTGGTAGTGACACGCGGGGCTGGTAGTGACACGCGGGGCTGGTAGTGAATTTCCCCACTCCTTTCTCCATGGACCGAATATTCAGTCCTGTCAAAGCAAGGCGACCCGGTGCGCCTCCTAAACCTATTAATTCCGTTAGGTCTATTTTTAGTTCTATCTTTTTAAGGCGTGAACTATGACCTTATTTCGACACCGCTTGAGCTATTTATAGATGTGACCGATAGCAACACTAAGAACACTTCATAACAAACATTTGGTACTTCCATCTGACCAAGTCAAGGAGCTGGAGATTAAAATTTAAACCTTAACTTGCCAATCCCACCCAAATTATTTAAAGAGTATTATTTTAATATTGCCACTTACGGTAAACAATACCAGACGCTTTAGTACTTAGAATCAGACCAACAGAATACTTTCAACCAGGCTGGCAAGTAGTAAACCTACACATAGTTCAGTGTAAATGTCATGTACACCTAGTTCAGTGTAAAATGTCATCTACACATGGCTCAGTGTACAATGTCATTTTACAGGATCTAATTTCTTGGACTTTAAAAAAAAAAGTATTTGTAAAACAGACTTTTAAATCTAGTTTACAAAAGCCACGTGATTATATTACAAATGAATAATTATTTTTCGAGATTAATGACCCGTGACATAACAGTACAATCTGTTGGCGTTGTCAGTGTTACAAATGTAGCCTATATTTACTGTACGGTTCTATTGGAAAGGTCTTTGGTGGTACGCTGACCTGCGGTATTTTGTTTGTAGGCTATACTTACCTTACGGTTCTATTGGAAAGAAAAATGAACTTGTTCGGTGATTTGGAAAATTCAATAAATTACTATGCGAATAATTAGTATTTAAGCAATGCTCGAATATTTGAAACTTTGTCGGCGCCCAGTGATATTCTCCCCCCCCCCTCTAGCAGACAAATCTACTTCCGCCACTGGAAGCGACACCAAATTCGTTAATTTAGTACGAACCTGTACCGCCACCAAAAATGTTATTGTAGCATGTATTTGTACCCACCACAGATCTGATTTATGCTATGTACGTCCTCACCAAAATGTCATAAAATCTTGGAGGTTATTAGCGCCACCTGCTGAATATTTGGTAAAAAGTTGATGTAAGACGTGTGTCTACAAATGTTCATATGTTCATCTGAATATTTGGTAAAAAGTTGATGTAAAACGTGTCTAGAAATATTCATATGTTCATCTGAATATTTGGTAAAAAGTTGATGTAAGACGTGTGTCTACAAATGTTCATCTGAATGCACTTTCATCTCCTCCATTATTCTAAAGCCAGCGGAGATCTGATCCCTGCCCCCCCCCCCCACACATCGTCCTCCGGCCGCCCCCAGTGTCAACACTGTAGAAACGTATTTCAAACAGTTCATTAATGGGGTAGACGTGAATCACCTCCCGCTCCCCTCACCCACTCGCACACACACGCACACACACACACACACACGCACACTCACACACACACACTCCACGACTCTCACACATCACGGGTTGTCCTGTACACATCGTTTACTTACCCCCTCCCCCCACCCACTGGCCAACATTCCCGACATGCACCTGAGCTCTCAATCGAACCCCCCTCCCGCCCCCGACCCGTTAAACCCACACCACCTTCTCAAGGACAAGATCCATGAGTATCTATTTTAGAACATGTTTTTTCTTCTATCTACTCAGTGTCAACAGACACCCCCTAAGTCTTATCATAATACGGGTCCTCAAACCTTAAGGCAGTCTGAGTTTAAGATCATGTTTGATTCGTCATACCTTCCTGATGGATTAACAGAAAATACATGTCATTCAAGATTCAAGAAAATACATGTCATTCAAGATTCAAGAAAATACATGTCATTCCAGATTCAAGAAAATACATGTCATTCCAGATTCAAGAAAATAAATGTCATTCAAGATTCAAGAAAATACATGTCATTCAAGATTCAAGAAAATAAATGTCATTCAAGATTCAAGAAAATACATGTCATTTAAGAAAACAAATTTCATTCCAGATTTACAGGTCTGTTAGAGTCACATACGTAGTGATTTTCATTTTGATTTGACAGTTCACAAAATTTGTTGACACAATCGACAGCATGGTCCTCTAAGAATATTGACGCTGATTTCGTTCCTTTGTCCCTGATGTAAATCTCCAACGATCCATAGAAGTAGGATTAATCCATTACTAAAATTCAATTTCATTCTTTTTGGCATTGAATTGCCGATAGCTGATGTGAAATAGTTTTAGAACCGTTGTCCTCGTCATAGGTTCTCAGTTTAGCGATTCATTGCGGTATTTGGGTGCGCTGAGGGTTGGGGTTCCTCTCATCACAACTGAATCGTTAGAAAGAAATGATCCGTTAATTTGAACGTCCTCCATCAGTCCAGTGGCCTGAGTTCCTGGTCCTGATAGCAAAGACCATGATATGCGGTGATAAGGGTGTGACTGGGTCGACACTTAAGATAGGACCAACAACACAGAAACAACGCGCGATCACCGTCTTCATGTTCTAACATCTCTTGTGGAGTACAGTCAAAGTTTCACGTTGGTACAGTCAGCACTGTTGGTAGTCAGAGTACAGTCAAAGTTTCACGTTGGTACAGTCAGCACTGTTGGTAGTCAGAGTACAGTCAAAGTTTCATGTTGGTACAGTCAGCACTGTTGGTAGTCAGAGTACAGTCAAAGTTTCACGTTGGTACAGTCAGCACTGTTGGTAGTCAGAGTACAGTCAAAGTTTCTCGTTGGTACAGTCAGCACTGTTGACAGTCAGCTCTGTTGTTAGTTGGCACTGTTGACAGTCAGCTCTGTTGTTAGTCGGCACTGTTGGTACACTTGTCACTGTTGGTACAGTCAGTACTGTTGGTACTGTCGGCACTGTTGGTACTGTCGGCACTGTTGGTACTGTCCGCTCTGTGTTCGCTTTGGATTACGAGTAGATGCACTTGGCATTAGAATAAACTGGACGGTGTCACTGGGGAATAGTTGCAGACGTTCACAGAACAGAGACGTAGAAATGGCGGCGTCGCTTTGAGATAAAGTTTACACGAACAAGTGAGTTGACTAACTTTTACGTTATATGTAAATATTAATAATTAAAATATGTCCATCAGTAAGTGAGTTGACTCTTACGCTATATGTAAATATCAAAATATCTCCCTACTAAGTGAGTTGACTCTTACGCTATATGTAAATATCAAAATATCTCCCTACTAAGTGAGTTGACTCTTACGCTATATGTAAATATTAAAATATCTCCCTACTAAGTGAGGTGACTCTTACGCTATCTGTAAACATCAAAATATCTCCCTACTAAATGAGATGACTCTTACGCTATATGTAAATATCAAAATATCTCCCTGACTAAGTAAGTTGTCCAAGTATGACGTCATGTCCAAATATCTCATAATTTCCATATAATGATCAATGAGTTTTGTATTTAAGGACTTTGAAGCGCTCGACAGATAGAAAGAAGTATTTCTGTTTAGTTTTAATTTGATTTTTTGAAAGATTTCAACCTCACAGTAACGCTTAAGTTTTTAACGAGTTTAAAACAAGTATCAAATAATGAAACAGCAACAACAACAACAACAACAAAAAGAATGTTAATTTAAACGTTTAAAAACTAAAAAAAAATTTCACAAGTTATTTCCATTTAAAATAACAATAGTCTAATCCATGTGAAAATTGTTAAATTATATTTTAAAAAAATATTTATTTTAGTTTTAACAGACATTCTTATACTTCTCACACAAAACTGCAGATTTATGTGGAACTAAAAATGTTGTTAGTTTCACAAATAGCTAAATTAAAAGTGATGTGTCATCGTAGCGCACAATTTACAAAACGTGCCATATCATATATTGGTTGTTTTTTTTTTAATTAAAAAAAAAAAAAAAAA
>MUZC01004742.1:156811-172696 GCA_002072015.1 Radix auricularia | reverse complement strand
CCCCACCCCCACTGAGTCACTCAATGTACCATTACTTCTCTATTTCCCGTCTACTGTACTTCCCACCCCCACCCCCAGTCTGTCCATTTCAATGATCACTTGGACCTGTAGATCCCAATGATCCCAAATAAGTGTCCAGCCATGTTCCTTATTTAAGTCGCCTTGCTGTCGGCCCACGCAGACATCTACCCGACGTGCCCAGTAGTTTAGAATAAAAGTTAGTATAATAGATTACCTATGTTTGTAAGGTTTACAATTTTGGCCCGAAAATGAATGCTCAGCAACTTTGCACACTTCGCAACGAACCTTAAGGGTTCACTAATGTCCTTCACATTTATCCCAAATAAATGTCCTACCAAGTGATCCCAAATACATGTCCTACCAAGTGATCCCAAATAAATGTCCTACCAAGTGATCCCAAATACATGTCCTGCCAAGTGATCCCAAATAAATGTCCTGGCAAGTGATCCCAAATAAATGTCCTGCCAAGTGATCCCAAATAAATGTCCTGCCAAGTGACCTTCAAAATCCTAATTTCCCAGTCGTTCATCCCCCTCTTTATCAGTTGGGTGTATGTCCTATACCAAGCATGTAGACTGTACAACGCTAATGGGTGTCCTGGGGTTCAGCCTACAGACTATCAAACAACACCGGACATTCAGATGACCCAGTAGGCGATCTTAGCGCTGACATCCTGTTTTAGTAGCCCGAGACCGACTCACCGAGACTTGCTCGAGGGCTCGAGAAGATCTGGTGTAAGAATCACACGCCATTTGTGTGAGTGCCCTCAGAAATCATTTTACAATCATTCTGTGATATGGGGCCGTTGTTTTCCGAGAATCTTGCATTGCTACGGGTAGGCTAACATGTAGGTTAAAAGGTAACATGTATGAAACTGTGAGTATCCATAAATAATAATCTAGGAATATAATTCTCCACGAGTATGTCACTGCATCAACTTTAATTCG
This sequence comes from Radix auricularia, assembly GCA_002072015.1. Lineage (NCBI taxonomy): Eukaryota > Metazoa > Mollusca > Gastropoda > Lymnaeidae > Radix > Radix auricularia. The sequence continues at coordinate 171,728 of MUZC01004742.1, read as the reverse complement.
TTTAGTTCCCTACACTCAAAGTTACTTTTAAACATCCGTATAATTAACTCTGATGTGATCAATGGTTGCCCCCCCCCCCCGCCTCCTTACAGAAGTCTTTATTCTTTTTGTTTAGCTTTTAAATAGTCCCAGGTTGTACTATAACTTCGTGAGAACATATAATGTTTATAACAGTATGGTATCTATAACAGCATGCTAACTATAACAGAATGGTATCTATAACAACATGCTAACTATAACAGAATGATAACTATAACAACATGCTAACTATAACAGAATGATAACTATAACAACATGCTAACTATAACAGCATGATAACTATAACAACAGGCTAACTATAACAGAATGGTATCTATAACAGCATGCTAACTATAACAGAATGATAACTATAACAACATGCCAACTATAACAGAATGATAACTATAACAACATGCTAACTATAACAGAATGATAACTATAACAACATGCTAACTATAATAGAATGATAACTATAACAACATGCTAACTATAATAGAATGATAACTATAACAACATGCTAACTATAACAGAATGGTAACGATAATCCGTTGGCTGCTGAAACAGAATAATAACTATAACATAATTTTAGCTATTCCAGATTAGGAACTTTACTCAAATTTGAAGCTTTAACAGAATCATAACTTTAAGATAATGATAACTGTATCAGAATGATAACAATAACAGCAACAAAACTGTAGCTATACGATAATGGAAACAATACATCAATGGTATAGTTAAATGTTGTTAAAACATCCATTGATTGATTAATTAGCCTGGGCCCACACGCCCCACACGTCCCATCGAGTTAATGTTGAGATCAGACACAGCTCAATTACTTGGTCATAAGGGGGAGATTACTTGGATGATCTCGTTGAATAATGGCTGTAATAAGTATTGAACACGAGTGACTTGCCCCTTTCCTGTTCATAACTTCCGGTAATCGAGCCAGTCTTTGATTTCCTCATCTCCGGTCCAAGTATCGATCCCGTGGTCTCATCTCAAGTCCCAGTGACGTCCCTTGAAATAGAGTGTAAGCTGGCGTCACAGTTCAGACGACAAACGTGCTACGTCATGATGACGTCACCTGTGACGTACCTTGGAATAGAGTGTAAGCTGGCTTCAAAGTTCAGACAACACACGTGCTACGTCATGATGACGTCACCTGTGACGTCCCTTGGAATAGAGTGTAAGCTGGCTTCAAAGTTCAGACAACACACGTGCTACGTCATTATGACGTCCCCTGTGACGTCCCTTGGAATAGAGTGTAAGCTGGCGTCACCGTTCAGACAACACACGTGCTACGTCATGATGACGTCACCAGATGCATGTTGGGATATGAACGTCTTGGCGCGGTCTTACCCTGAGACGATTCCTCAAACACAAATTTCAACATACGGTCGGCGTGATTTCTTTTAGATATACTGCTATCTCGGGTTACGAACTTGATTCTCTCCAGAGGTCGGTTCCATACGCAAAACGTTTGTAATTCAAAGCATCGAAATCAATGAAATAATAATAATTCGCTTCGATACGTAATTTTTTAAAAGCGAATACGGAGCTAATTGCAGACCGTACATGTGGAAGAAGATCAGCAGTCCCGAGCCTGAGCTCTTCATGGGGCTTCCTGGTAAACCCCCCCCCCTCAGCTCTTTGGCCCCCTAGGGGACGTAAAAGCTGAGAAGCCATCTCCACCCCCCCACCCCCCGCCAGGAGCGGTCGCTTCTAGAAGCGACCACCTGGGCGTCCAGGGCACTAATTTGACCTCCCGAAGGAGGGGTGGAACTGTCCCTACTTTGACTCGCTTTCACTTCGGCGCCACCCCGGTAAAGCTTACGAGTCTCTATGGTTAGGACCGCCGCAGTGAGGGGGATCATCAATGACTTACCAAGGGTGTAACCTAAATGTAGATAAAAGATCCGAAGAGATTGAAGATTTTGAGGAAAAAAAAACAACAACATTTTGTTACTCGTATTTTAAATAAGTAAAATTATTTTTACTGTGTTACTTTTTGAGGACCTTAATGTTGATGTTGAATGTTTGTTAGATTAGTTTGGTTGTTTGTTTAGTTTGTTTGTTTGATTAGTTTAATAGTTTGTTTGTTGGTTTGTTTAGTTTGTTTGTTTAGTTTATTTGTTTAGATTGTTTGTTTGTTTAGATTTATTTGTTTGTTTAGTTTGTTTGTTTGTTGTTTAGTCTGTTTGTTAAGTTTGTTTGATTAGTTTGTTTGTTTGTGAGTTTGTTTGTTTGATTAATTTGTTGTTTGATTAGTTTGTTGTTTGATTAGTTTGTTTGTTTGATTTGTTTGTGCGTTTGTTTGATTAGTTTGTTTGTTTGTATTTTGGTTTATTGTTTGATTAGTTTGTTTGTTTGTAATTTGGTTTATTGTTTGATTAGTTTGTTTGTTTGTATTTTGGTTTATTGTTTGATTAGTTTGTTTGTTTGTATTTTTGTTTATTGTTTGATTAGTTTGTTTGTTTGTATTTTGGTTTATTGTTTGATTAGTTTGTTTGTTTGTATTTTGGTTTATTGTTTGATTAGTTTGTTTATTCGTTTGTTTGATTCGTTTGTTTGTTTGTATTTCGGGTTGCTGTAGTTATTTTGAAAATTAACTTCGTTAAAAACTAATTATTGACCAATGACTTCCCCCCCCCCCACGTCAGACAGTACAGAGCTTTCTGTTGTGACAGACTTTTGTCTGCTTTTAAAGTTTGTTTGATGGCTGACACAATGTCATATTTAATTCTGGTTCTAAGACATTCTAAGCTATCACCTTCCCACCAGGTACGCCATACCTTCTTGTAGCATGCCAAGAGGAAGATCGTAGTCGCCATTCTCAGAATCGATCGTCATTAGATGGACACGATTACAACAAAAACAAATATATCGATCGTATGAGTATTTTTTACGATACTAGCAATAAATGCGATTACGCGCGTTATCCGAATATTGAATTTCAAGGCACTATTATTTGGCAGTTAAATAATAACTAAAAAAATAATAGTTTCATGTTTCAGACATCGGAATATTTGACTTAATGTCAAATTATTTTATTAATTGTTATGGTGTAATGAATAAAGTAAAGCTTAACCGCGAAAAAAAATTATTAGAATTTTTATTTCTTTCTTTTCTATTTATTACTATTTGGTGTTAGAAAACCAAAGCGAGAGGTTAAAGGTCGATATTCTTACCTATAACCATCCCTACACACAACATGGCCCTGGATTCTCCAACAGTCCAGTGTGTCAATAGAGTCTAATTTAGCGATAGATTCCCGTGTGCCTATAGAGTCCCGTGTGTCAATAGAGTCCCGTGTGTCAATAGAGTCCCGTGTGTCAATAGAGTCTAATAGAGTCCCGTGTGTCAATACAGTCTAATAGAGTCCCGTGTGTCAATAGAGTGTAATAGAGTCCCGTGTGTCAATAGAGTATCATGTGTCAATAGAGTCCCGTGTGTCAATAGAGTCCCATGTGTCAATAGAGACCCGTGTGTCAATAGAGTTCCGTGTGTCTATAGTGTCCCGTGTGTCTATAGGGTCCCGTGTGTCTATAAAGTCCCGTGTGTCTACAGTGTCCCGTGTGTCACAACTCGCAACAAGAAAGAATTAGAGAGCGCACAGAACAGCTCTAAACAAAATAATATTATTTCATTTGTAGTCTCCACCTACGTCACCAAATGTCTCCCCAACCGAGGTACTAACCGAACGATGTATATTTCTGTAACATATAAAACAACGTATTTATAATCAATCAGTAGTTGAGTTGTCTGATCTTGTTAACACGCCTGTTCTTATTGCTGGCAAGTTATTTGGTTAGCTCCTCATTGGGGCCATTCTTTTACTATCAATCTCCATGGCAACGGGAAGTGCTTGTGTTCACCATGACACTAATTCCTTCAGGAGAGTGAGTGGATGATATCAAAGTATCCTTTATTATCCCCGCCCACTCCACACCTGACAGCTCAGTGGTCATTGAATCGTGACCAATCAGAAGTGAGGGATGTTAATGCCATTTGTCTGTGACAAAATAAATATAATTAGTCCGATCACGACATGAACGCTGTAATGCTGAAGTAACAATTCCATTGATTTGAATTTAATTTAGACACTAACGATATTTGTAATAGTTTTATGAATTGATTTTAGACTAAAACAATATTTGTTATAGTTTTATAAATTGATTTTTAGACAAGTATACCTCATCATCAATCAAATGTAAAACAACATTATGAATCTTATGTAAAACAACATTATGAATCTTATGTAAAACAACATTATGAATCTTATGTAAAACAACATTATGAATCTACGCCAAACATCTTCATCAAAGTTATTTAAAAATTTTATTCCAAAAAAATTCGTTAGTCCACTAGAGTCCTCCCTATAACAAGTCCCAATAAAGCCACACAAAAAGTTTCGTTAGTCCACTAGAGTCCTCTCTGTAACAAGTCCAAACAAAGCCACAAAATACTTGACCGGACTATAGGTCATACAAGTCCCTGTAACTTTAGGTCATACAAGTAGATCAGTCCCTGTAACTTTAGGTCATACAAATTGATCAGTCCCTGTAACTTTAGGTCATACAAATTGATCAGTCCCTGTAACTTTAGGTCATACAAATTGATCAGTCCCTGTAACTATAGGTCATACAAATTGATCAGTCCCTGTAACTATAGGTCATACAAGTCCCTGTAACTATAGGTCATACAAATTGATCAGTCCCTGTAACTACAGGCCATACAAATTGATCAGTCCCTGTACTTTTAGGTCATACAAATTGATCAGTCCCTGTAACTTTAGGTCATACAAATTGATCAGTCCCTGTAACTATAGGTCATACAAATTGATCAGTCCCTGTAACTATAGGCCATACAAATTGATCAGTCCCTTTAATAGGTTTCGAAGACTTATTTTTAAAATCTGACATATTATTAATATATGAACTGAGAACATTGCAGAAGTTGCGTCTTTATTAAAAAAAATCCTTATACTAACTTCACCGTCTTGTTTTTCTTTTTTGCCTTTCGTTGTCTTAAGGGAAAAAAAACAAATGTAAAAAATGACCCACTTCCCGCGATCCTATCGAGCTGAAATTTGGCATATATTACTATGTATCATGTGTAGCCGTCTGTCAAAGTTGACCTCCATGGGTCACTGGTGGCTCACTCACGCCCTCGATGATCACACCTTCGTGTTTTACAGCAGGGGGGTGATTCGTCACGTTCAGTCTGTAAATGTTTATGCTAGTCTGTCGCGCTGGGCGTATTTCATTAAAGATAATCAATACTTTTAGTTATGTCTAAAATATAAGGGATTTGTAGTCAAAAACTTAGTTTTTACGGATTAATTATTTCTCTGTTTGATTAAATTATTTTAGACTTTACGCGTCCTTGACATTTTCCGCGCCCGTCGTTGTAGACTAATTTTATTGTAAGACTGAATGAATTCAAGAGATTCTTAATTGACAAGTATTTCCTGTAAATGTTTTCATCTTCACTTAATTAATACTTTGCATAATGTTGTTGTTGTTCCCTTATTTCTTTGACTCCAATAATCTTGGGAGTCGTAAATCAAGGGAGGGCATTTAGGAGTGTCCAGATGTGGCTTCTCCCAGTAATCTCACCATTTCCTACTCCCCCCACCCCACACAAGTGTCATCCCAGAAAATCTATATAAATCTATGGGATTAATAAGATCTCTCTCATTGTGTCGAACTTTTGCCCAAGAAATGTCGTGGTCTAAAGGACAGAATTTTTGGTGTCCTGTCTAGAAAGTACATGACGTCGTCGCACTTTAATGGTCTTTACTTCTGAGACTTGTAGGACAAGAAAATCTCCAATCCACAGCTTCCCATGGGGCCCGTGGGATTGCTCTCCCTTATATTTGTTACTCTTGCCCCAATTTCACGATTCAGCTCCAAGCTTCTTAAACGTTTACGGTGTGTATGGTTTTTTTGTGGTATGATAAACTGGGGGGGGGGGGAGTGAGGGGGCCGTTGTCACTTTTGCCAGTAACTTCAATGTGACATTCTCATTTCATCGAAAGTAATTTATACATCAAAACAAGTCTACTGTGGACAGACTAAAAAAAATTATTTTCCGTTTTCAAACAAACTCTTCTGGCCCATTTAACACAACACGATGTTTGTACGGAGCCCAGTAGAATTTATGGAATGAAATTCTATTGGACGAGATGATTTTTAACGGAAAAATTCCGCTTTGCTTTAAATCAAAACAATCATTTCATACTTGATATCAACATTTAGCTAACTGAACAAGGCACGTGTCATATTTTTATATAAAATTGTGAAATAGCTACCTAGAAATACTATGACTAGGGTTTTTATATCTACCTAGAAATACTATGACTAGGGTTTTTATATCTACCAAGAAATACTATGACTAGGGTTTTTATATCTACCTAGAAATACTATGACTAGGGTTTTTATATCTACCTAGAAATACTATGACTAGGGTTTTTAAAAATAAAATGAAAATTCTTTTTTTCTTTTCTCAACAGCCAATAAAAAATGTAAGAATTAGCCATTGAGGTTTTTTGGTATCAGCGAATCATTCTAATTTGTATAATAATTTAATATTTTTAAATTGAAACCGTTGATAAGGTAGCTCAAGCCATTGTCAAGTTATGAATTATATTACAAGACTTGCTTCTCTGGCAATCACAGTTTGATTTCATCATTGATGTGAACTAACTGTATAAACTCATCTTAGTTTGCAATTTCTCTATAGGGGTGTACATAATATGGCGGAAATCTATTAATAGAAATATTATATCTAAATGTATTTTTTGTAAGGACAAAATCATTAAAAAAATTAATAAAAGATACGAGTTAATACGTGAATGTAGGTATATTGAGAATGATTGATCTCATCAGCTAATTTTTAATTCTTTGTTAATTTAAGACAGCTTATTGGACTTGCAAAATAAAAAACAATTTCGTAATTTTACTAAGCTAACAATTTTGAGAACATAGATAGTGATTTGGCTGCATTTATGCCTGAAAAATTTGTTCCGCTAAAATGTAATCTAAAAAACACCATTACGATATGAGCTATGACGTTTTGCGGTTTTAGAATAGAAGAACCCTATATGAAAAAAATAGCACACAACTACGTCATATCCGTCAGAAACTTGACTTCAAGGAAGTTGAAACTTTTCCGAATAAATTTAGAACGAGTTATAAATAAGATAGCTGAAGAGAGAGGACGATAGCCAATACTATTTTAATGAAAGAAACCAATAATGACGCAGAAAGTTGCTTGAATACTTGGTCGAAATGGCCATAACACAAATAGCTCGATAACACAAATAGCCCGATAACACAAATAGCCTATAACTCAAATAGCCCGATAACACAAAGAGCCCATTAAAGGTGACACATCACCATTTATCACAACTTTTTTTCAAAAGCCGAAGTAACTTATTCTTGTTTGATAAATACCCAATATTAAACGCCCTGAAATGTACAGAAAATATTTTATAATTATAAATCCTAAAATCCTCTTTTTACATCGTTCCCTTTTCGAAAATTAAAATATAAGCTAAAACAATGACGTCATATATTTTTTTTACCCGAGAAACACCACGCGATTTTTAAGTGCTACAATAGACTTTTGTACAACTTCAAAAATAATCTTTCATTTATAATTTTTTTTCACACCTCCGAATGCACACCTTGTATTAAAATATAAGCTCAAACAATGACGTCATAGCGTTATGGAGATAGAGAGTGAGTGACTTTGGATTTTATATTTTTTTATGTATTTGAGAGCATCCTGTAAGCATTATCAAATATCCTTGTCACCACGTATTTTTATAAGTATTTGATACTTATTTTTTTTAATCAAAAATGCGTAATCATTCTGTACGGTTACAATATTTAATGAAAGCATTCCATTTCGGTTATGTGCCTTACATAGACTGTATTTGTTGACTGTTATTTTTATTGGAGCTGCTCCAATCATTACATAGACTGTATTTGTTGACTGTTATTGAACTGCTCCAATCATGACATAGACTGTATTTGTTGACTGTTATTGGAACTGCTCCAATCATTACATAGACTGTATTTGTTGACTGTTATTGGACTGCTCCAATCAATACAAACAATTTTGATGTGTAGATTTGTAATTTATTCAAGTATGGGAAAGTACAATACCAAAGAATATCAATGTATCAGCGATCCCCAATAAATACTATTCAGATGCTAAGACTTTTCGGTAACTTTCAGGAAACATCCCAAACAGGGCATTCAAAGGACAAATTAGATACCTAAATTTTGTTAAGTATCTTAATGTCAAACACATTGTAATGTTAAACCCATCTTAATGTTAAACCCATCTTAATTTTAAACCATCATAATGTTAAATTAATCATAATGTTAACCCTGTCATACTGTTAAACCCGTCATAATGTTAAAAGGAGTCCAGTGTTAAAAATTGATTTCGACATGTTTCTGTGCACATTAGCTGTGATGGATCTCAAACAGATATTTATTTTTGGCAGACGGACATGCGCCAAACACGGACCTCATATACGACTACAACATTTGGATGATCCCCCTTGACAGATCAAATTATGTTGATAAGATTCCCTGCTCGTGCAGGGTTAAAGAAAGTAACCTCCCTTTAGTGGTACTCGTCCTTGTGGCCTTTCTGCACCTGATTCGGGGTGAGAGCACTTGATTGGAGGAGGGGGGTAGTTCCAGGTCAGAGAGAGAGTTGTCTGGCTTTGTCAGGGAATTGTGGCAGTGAGCTGAGTGTCAGGACTCGGGGCGGGGGTGGGGGTTTGGGGCGGGAAGGGTAGTGCTATGATAGTATGATCCCTACGTGACTTTTTGGAATCTTCTTGTCTTTATAATGACACGCCGATTGTTAGGTTTCTGTTTCAATAGAATGATATTGGTGGAAAATGTCATCTCAAATATACCGATTTTTTTATATGATGCCCATCCCCTCAACCTCTTGACAATGTAAGTGCTCGTGATCGGAAGTAGACCAGTAGCCTGCACCGACCTTAAGGGGACATTGGGACATGTACGATTCACTACGTCATTTCCTTTTACATTGTTTCTCATTTGCTACCATGAAAGGTCAACATAATCTTATGCCCAACGCTTTTCTAAAGTTTCACTGGAATGAAGAATCAAAGGTATTATTTGCCTTTGATAATCTTTTTATTCCAGAAAGCAAACAAGGATTTAGTTAACTTCTCACCTTCTGTGTTGTACTATACAGTAAATAACAATAACTCTGGATGACAAGGGAAGTAACGAGACCAGTTTCAACGTCCCAAACGTCGCTGTCTCAGTTGTAGCACACAGTAAATAACGATAACTCTCGATGACAAGGGACATAATGAGTTCAGTAGCAGTGTGCCAAGTGTTTCAATCCACTTCAGTAACAAGTTCCGCGATTTCAGTACTCTAAAAGTACACACTTGAAAAAAAAAATTACAAAACGGCTATAACTAAAATGTTTGAATAAAACTTTAGAATCGTTTCAGTCATGTGACTTCAAGAAGTGAACAGACGTCATGTGACTTGATAATTCCGTATTGGATGTAAGCATGTCTTTAGCTCTATGATATGTTGACGTAGTTTTGAAACAATCCCGAAAGTACGAGTCCTCTAAACGACCTTGTGTTATTGTTTCCTTCCAACAGTCGTATACAAAAGACCAGTGTAAAGTTAACAGTCATTCGCAAGTGAATTTGTTGATGGTAGAATTGTTTTTATTTTACTTCATATTTTCTTCATGTGGTTGTATCAACTCTTTACTTTTACTTCCTAAAGGAGTTGGGATAAGCAAGAGTTTAATGGGGTTTTTTTTTTGCTTTGAACATACTTTTGACACACTATTCATCTGACGTGTATGTTCTACAGTAAATTTTTCGGATATTCAACTATCTTGTTGACCGAGTTTCCCTTACCAATGACGTCATTTTAAACTATATTTTATTCTGTTGAGTCCTCCTTCCATCTCGCGAGACGATGGCACATCACCGTTGGTCTTGATTGCATTTCCTGGAGTGACTGTGCAGTCCTATCCCTGAGTGACAGTCTTTACCACATATTTTCCACATGAATTATGTGCTTCTAAATGTTTTGGCCCACCTCCTAGCCTTCTGTCTCTGGCCTCCTGCATCCTTCGCTCCTCGGCTACTATGACGCCTTCCTTTACAACTGTGAGACTTGTAGGTCGGTCTTTTGCCTTACACTCCCAGTCACTTGTGCGTATTCTGGCTGCTTTTATGTACATTTGACAGACATCTTTAAATTGCAGACATGAGTGTTCGATCTTCCTCTTTCCCGATGCCAGTTCTCATTATAGAAGTTTCTTTGGGTTGCGTCCAGATCTCATTCTTTTTACATGTCATTGCCATCTCAGGGGTCTTTCACTAAGCATTGAGAACATGCGTTAGTTATTGGCACGCTTCAGACCACCATTTTCGGCACTTTGTCCTGCCATTTGATGCCATGGATGCGCCGCAGGCTCTTCAACTGGAAGCTATTAAGTTAGTGCTCATGGGATGTATATGTGGTCCATGTATACATGGTATTTGTTCTTACTATTGAGCGTTAAATCTAGTACATTTTTGACTTTCAAAGTATGCCAGTTCATTTACAATGGACAAATCTAACAACATTTATATAAATCACTAAATATAGAAACGCTAGGTGATAGAAGGACAAAGTTGAGAGTATTGATAACATTTAACGCATATAACTCTAACATAGAAATTTGTCACTGATTGTCACAGAATACTTTCACATATCTTTGTAATTTGTTGGTGTCATCAAATAATACCACCTCTCATACAATAATTCCTTGAAACAATTGATGACAAGAAAAATGCACTTTAATAATGAAATATCCGACAAATACACATATATCACAATATACTATACAACAATGATCTCCAGAATTCACATGGCAAAAATATCTACTCCAACTTTTCAGCCATCTTTTCTTGACCTCTTACTACTATAAACTTTCCCAACCCTTCGGGGAGATCCGTGCCCCCGCAGAATCGTCACTATGGTGGGTGTCACCCGGGGTGGTAGATCATGGTGCCACCCCCACTTGACTTAACCCTTAGACCTTCTCTGGGTTCACTAGGGTGGGTGTCACCCGGGGCGGTAGATCATGGTGCCACCCCCACCTGACTTAACCCTTAGACCTTCTCTGAGATAGGGTGCCACCCGGGGCGGTAGATTATGGTGCCACCCCCACCTGACTTAACCCATAGACCTTCTCTGAGTTTTCCAGTATCAAATAATGGGAACGTACAGAATTTGACAATTTGGTGTTACCCCCCCCCTTATGGTGTTACCAGTGGCGGCCCGGCCTCACTGTAACCCCTAGCAACGCCCCTGCCACCCAGAACTTCGTGACTACTCCTAAAAGGCTGGACCTCGGACCTCAGTTGACCTCATCAAAAATTGCATTTCTTTCTTAACACCTCTTCTCTCCCCTTTTTTCTTTGCTGTTAAACCCGTGAGTCTTCACGTGACAGAATTCAACGCAACAACAATGTAACACAACACTCACAAATACATGCGGATAAACGCACTTTTCTCCTGTCTTCATCCCGTCTAGCATATAGTCGTGGAATGAGCTACCTGAAACAAATCAGGAAAAGCAAAACATCATTAACTCATTAACATTCAAAACTCTAATATACAAACTCTAATATATATAAATGTGCAAAACTAGACATACACCATGGATAAGCGAAGGACGCAATTATCTTCTAAAGGAAAGCAAAGCCGCTATAAAATATATAAACTAGATTTGCTTATTACAAACTTCACACGATCATTTAATGAACAAATCTTCTAAAGACAAGTGTTCAACTTCAACGAGATATGTAGATTATTTACATCTAAGACTAAATAGTGTACATTCAAACTAAACTAAAAGGTGTATAACTGCCTCGCGAACCTTTGAACGAAGCTATACCAACACACCTTTTACGTATTAAAATTACTCTTTAAATATCAAAAAGTAAGATTTTTGTACTCTTATATTAAGCGTTCTAGTTTCTAAAACGTAAGGTTTTCTAATATTTCTATCAATGCAAAAGCTTTGCTGGTGTAAAAAATTGTAAAACACTCTGAATAGTTTCCTGTGCATATTTTTAAGTTGTTTCATACTTGTCGTGTCGGAAACATGGGTCACTAACAAAATAGTTGTGTAGCCTTGTCTGACAAGAGTTCTTCAATTTGTTTTGCCGTGTCCTGGATTAACAAGGGGGTGTAGAGGCTATGTTTATGTTTATATTCTGTTGAAAGAAAAGAACAGAACAGAACACAGAACTTAGCGAGTTAACTTAAATACGAAAAATTACTCTGGGAAATCAGAATTTATTTAAATGCAGATTCATTGATTGCAATGTATGCGAGGAAACTGAACAAAAATCAATTGGCAGCATTAAAAAAAATGAGAAAGGAGTGATTGATAATACATGGAAACGATCACAGGCTGTGAGAAAAAATGCGAATGTCTGAAAAGATTTCCGGTTGGTCCTTAATTTAGGTAAGGATAAATATGAGTATCAATCAAATTATTCAGTTTAATCAACTGCATCTGGAAGTAGAATGGTGGGAAATCTCTGAATTACGTAATGATCAACTTAATCAATTTAGATTTAAATTGTTTATAAGATAAAAATAATACTTGTGTTGGTGGTGACGTCAGCAGGTGTAGGTTCTGGAAATATTTCTGTCTGACCTTTTCCACCAAAATATATGTTTTCTGCTTACACGCATGTGTTTGAGCATAGACAGACGCTCAACAACAAGAAATCAACACTGCTACCCATCTCTTACTCTCAGACCAACAACAAGACATCAACATTGCTACCCATCTCTTACTCTCAGACTTTCAACAAGACATCAACATTGCTACCCATCTCTTACTCTCAGACGAACAACAATAAGACATCAACATTGCTACCCATCTCTTACTCTCAGACTTTCAACAAGACATCAACATTGCTACCCATCTCTTACTCTCAGACTTTCAACAAGACATCAACATTGCTACCCATCTCTTACTCTCAGACCAACAACAAGACCTCAACATTGCTACCCATCTCTTACTCTCAGACTTTCAACAAGACATCAACATTGCTACCCATCTCTTACTCTCAGACGATCAACAACAAGACATCAACATTGCTACCCATCTCTTACTCTCAGACGCTCAACAACAAGACATCAACATTGCTACCCATCTCTTACTCTCAGACGTAACGATTTGTTTTGAAAATTAAGCGGCATACATCACAGATGGCGCTTTGATAAGAAAACAGCACAAAAAACAGCAACGCATCACAGCTAGTCCGAAAATACGTAGATCTACTATTAATATCACCACCGTAAGTTTTAGCGTGGAATTTCGACATTCGCAGAATGGTGCGCTAATACGTACCTACATGACATGGTGGTTCGAATATTGTGTTTAACTTGCAAGTAGTAATTTATATTACTGTTGCAGGTTTCATAAAATTCTTGTAAGATAACTTATTAAAAATTTAATTTACTATGTTTTTATTGCATTAAAGTAGCACATATAGCTTGTGTTTTTCCTTTAAATAAGGTCATTCATTGAAAATGAACGGTTATTAATTTCTCCGTTAATAAACACCACAATAACACACACAATTCCGAAAAAAATACATACTTAAAAATGTCGAGCGCCTTGGAATAATTGACAAATGAAGTAACTAGTAAAACGAGATCAGATGCTGGAATTTTATTCAGTTCAATGCAATCTTTTTCTTTTCTATGAAATCTCAATTTATGGGAACCCGTCTTTTTTAAATTTATGCAAACTATGCAAACCCATTTCATTGAGCAAAGACATGTGCTAATACAGAGCGCTGTTACAAAGAGTTGGCGGTATTGAATGAATACCAAGTTGGAAGGAGAAAAATATGAGCGGAGAAAATTCAGAAGACATGTTTCTATATCTAGAGCAAAAAGTACAACGAGAAATGCTTTTATCCATAGATATTATTATAAAAGAAAATAAAACAACGCGGTGTTGAGTTACATGCCCTTGCAAGAAAATATTCGTGTATAGAACCATCTAGCCTACTAAGTGAAGACTTTAAACATCAAATTAATTTCTTTATAAACATTGATAACGAATTGTTCGAGATTGAAAGAGAAAGAATCCATGTTTTTATGGCAGTACACGGGGCTTTTCTTAGCCATTGCGGAGCCCTATGCAGCTTAGTATGTGAAAAGGATTGCGTGGGGCCCAGTTTGGAGAGGAATAAGGTATTAATTAAGTGAAAATTAAGACAGGTTGGACCTATGAAAGAGTGGGGCGCTCTGCGACCGCATAGGTTGCAGGAGCCTAAGAACAGCCCTGGCTGTACCTACACTACAAGAAGAGGCATTATGATAAAAAAAAACGGGGGGGGGGGGGGAGTGGGGGTAAATCCCCATCTTGATCAATTAAAATATATTCAGCAGTAAATATTTGAAAATTCTTTACCCAACATTATAATTTTGCTAAGAATTTTTTCAACAACTGCTAACAGTGTATCTAGTTGTGAAAGGAGCTTCTCGAAACTGAAGTTGTTAAAAAAATTTATTCGCTCCACAATAAGTGATTAAAGACTACAAAATATTGCAATATTGTCCGTAGATCAAGATATTACAAGTAATTTATATGTTTTTAACATAATACACGATTTTTCTACTTTGAAAGTAGGTAAGTAAGTAAATGTATAGATAATACAAAATATTTTTATATACTTATGCATACAATTTCTTTTTTATAAAAAAATAATATACGTATAAATAAAAAGTAAAAGCATATTAATTGTTAATGTTTTTTGGGTGTAAAATTTGGAATATCTTTTGTT
>MUZC01004742.1:104237-133047 GCA_002072015.1 Radix auricularia | reverse complement strand
CCAACCATTGTACAGCAAGAGATCCAACCATTGTACAGCAAGAGATCCAACCATTGTACAGCAAGAGATCCAACCATTGTACAGCAAGAGATCCAAGCAACCATTGTACAGCAAGAGATCCAACCAACCATTGTAAAGCAAGAGATCCAACCATTGTACAGCAAGAGATGCAACCAAACATTGTACAGCAAGAGATCCAACCATTGTACAGCAAGAGATCCAACCAACCATTGTACAGCAAGAGATCCAACCATTGTACAACAAGGGACCCAACCATTGTACAGCAAGAGATCCAACCAACCATTGTAAAGCAAGAGATCCAACCATTTTACAGCAAGAGATCCAACCAAACATTGTACAGCAAGAGATCCAACCAACCATTGTACAGCAAGAGATCCAACCATTGTATAGCAAGAGATCCAACCAACCATTGTACAGCAAGAGATCCAACCATTGTACAGCAAGGGACCCAACCATTGTACAGCAAGAGATCCAACCAACCATTGTAAAGCAAGAGATCCAACCAACCATTGTACAGCAAGGGACCCAACCATTGTACAGCTAGAGATCCAACCAAACATTGTACAGCAAGAGATCCAATCAACCATTGTACAGCAAGAGATCCAACCAACCATTGTACAGCAAGAGATCCAACCAAACATTGTACAGCAAGAGATCCAACCAAACATTGTACAGCAAGGGACCTAACCAAACATTGTACAGCAAGGGACCCAACCATTATACAGCAAGGGACCTAACCAAACATTGTACAGCAAAGGACCTAACCAAAAATTGTACAGCAAGGTACCTTATCAAGCAATTGAACTTTTCAAATATTGTAAGAAAGGAACAGGACCCACATGATCAGATGCAATGATTATTTTGTGTTTGTTCAATGAGCAAACTGCAAAAGTTGAGTTTTCAAAAGATGATTCAACAATTCTTTTAATAAATTCTGGTATCGATCCCATCCACTTGGTTTTATGGTGTTCTTGCAGTGAAGTGTTGACAACATGTCAGGGGTGACTTTGGTGTCATCGTCTGTTTTAAAGTGTTCTTGCAGTGAAGTGTTGACAACATGTCAGGGGTGACTTTGGTGTCATCTTTTTTTTTAAAGTCAAACAAAAAATGCTGCTGGTGACATGTCCACAATTCTAATCTATAAGCAAGAATATTGACGTCATTCAAATCACACAGCTACCATAAAATGACCAAATGATGTTTCTATCTACACCCCAATGTCTCTTTCTATTGCCACCCCAATGTCACTTTCTATCGCCACCCAAATGTCACTTTCTATTGCCACCCCTATGTCTCTTTCCATCGCCACCCCAATGTCACTTTCTATCACCACCCCAATGTCACTTTCTATCGCCACCCCAATGTCACTTTCTATCACCACCCTAATGTCACTTTCTATCGCCACCCTAATGTCACTTTCTATCACCACACCAATGTCTCTTTCTATTGCCACCCCAATGTCACTTTCTATCGCCACCCTAATGTCACTTTCTATTGCCACCCCAATGGCACTTTCCATCGCCACCCCAATGTCACTTTCTATCACCACCCCAATGTCACTTTCTATCACCACCCCAATTTCTCCTTGTATCGCCACCCCAATGTCACTTTCTATCGCCAACCCTAATGTAACTTTCTATTGCCACCCCAAATGTCACTTTCCATCGCCACCCCAATGTCACTTTCTATCACCACCCCAATGTCACTTTCTATCACCACCCCAATGTTACTTTCTATCACCACACCAATGTCACTTTCTATCACCACCCCAATGTCACTTTCTATCACCAACCCAATGTCACTTTCTATCACCACCCCAATGTCACTTTTTATCACCACCCCAATGTCACTTTCTATTACCACACCCAATGTCACTTTCTATTACCACCCTAATGTCACTTTCTATCACCACCCCAATGTCAATTTCTATCACCACCCCAATGTCACTTTCTATCACCACCCCAATGTCAATTTCTATCACCACCCCAATGTCACTTTCTATTGCCACCCCAATGTCACTTTCTAACACCACCCCAATGTCACTTTCTATTGCCACCCCAATGTCACTTTCTATCACCACCCCAATGTCACTTTCTATCACAACCCCAATGTCACTTTCTATGACCACCCCAATGTCACTTTCTATTGCCACCCCAATGTCACTTTCTATCACCACCCCAATGTCACTTTCTATCGCCACCCCAATGTCACTTTCTATCACCACCCCAAGGTCACTTTCTATCACCACCCCAATGTCATTTTCTATCACCACCCCAATGTCACTTTCTATCGCCACCCCAATGTCACTTTCTATTGGCACCCAAAAATTAGACCACTTTTTTAGGTCTAAACTTTGTTTAGAATCATATGATTAGATTATTCTCCCGGTATAGACTTGACCCGTCTAAAAGGGTTGACCTTGATCTTATTTTGTCCTAACCCATTGTTAATCTGACCAGTCCGTCAGTCGTGAACTATAAAGGCGCCAAGTTTCCCACGATACGTCTCACTGACAGGTCCACAGTCCACCGCCGATAACAGCAACTCTGAGCAACTCTTGATCTATTGCCTCCCTTGATGTTCTAGTCTTGTGTTTTTACAAGAAACAAAATGGAAATTTAAGTAGTAGGATAATAAAAAAAAAAGTGGTTAACTTGGTTTTATGTTTGCACCCAATCACACAAGAGATAAAATAAATTATATTTTATGTTACAGAAATAGATTTGACTGCTCTTGACTTAATTATGTGTTCCGTTGAAAATCCAATTGGAATATATTAATATTTTATTGGGAATATATTTTGTTTAATTTCGTGCTACTTGTGTTTAATTTCGTGCTACTTGTGTTTAATTTCGTGTTACTTGTGTTTAATTTCGTGTTACTTGTGTTTAATTTCGTGAAACTTGTGTTCAATTTCGTGTTTCTTGTGTTTAATTTCGTGCTACTTGTGTTTAATTTCGTGCTACTTGTGTTTAATTTCGTGTTACTTGTGTTTAATTTCGTGTTACTTGTGTTTAATTTCGTGTTACTTGTGTTTAATTTCGCGTTACTTGTGTTTAATTTCGTGTTACTAGTGTTTAATTTCGTGTTACTAGTGTTTAATTTCGTGTTACTAGTGTTTAATTTCGTGTTACTTGTGTTTAATTTCGTGTTACTTGTGTTTAATTTCGTGTTACATGTGTTTAATTTAGTGTTACTTTTTTCTGATGTTTTGTGTTTCTCCAGAACATTATAAGGATCCTTCTACTCAATACAGTTAAACACCTGGAGGTTCAGTTCGAAGGACTTTAACTTATTTCCAGTTATAATTTTGAAGTAACTGACCACTACGTCTTCGCAATAACACCTAAATGACATACAAACATTCATTTACTGACCAAACCAGGCAGAATGTCTTAAGACACCAAATAACTTTTTAAAATATAAATATTCTGGCCACTTCAATTACAAAGACAAAAGGTTTTATATTAACACGTTCTTTAAAACAAAAACGGTCACGAGATCCAAGGACAAGCGCTGGCGCTAGAATCTATTTCTTTGCCATTTCTATTATGTGGTCAAGGACTTCTTTATGTTGACTTATTATTAACTAAGGTTTTTCAGAAATTCAAAGCGCAAAGAACTCTTTGTTAATGTTACTAAACTCAGTTGTAAGTACTAAAGTTAATGTGGTCTTCAGAGACGTTTGCGCCCAATTATTAACATCATTGTCGGTTGTGTGCTAATAAAAAAAATGCTCGCCTCCCGAGGGAAGAACGGATACTCATCTAGTTTATACATATTCAACTCTAGTAGATCAAACTAATGAGTCGTCTGATAGTGCTACTGACTGATAGTAACTCTCTCATAAATATAGATATGGACTAACAACTTTATTCGGTTAATTTAAGTTCTTTTCTTATTTTTTAATGTCATCTTCTTGGGCCTAGTTCCTACTCACCCTTGAAATACTGTGACTCAAATCTGTTGGTTTGTTGTTATAGTTTTAGATTAACCCTTAAAAGTTTTATTTGAGCCTGTGTTACAGGCCGTGCTACACTTGAGCCTGGGGCCAGTCAACGCGATAGAACCGTAGTGACCCCTTGATGTCGTTTTTAAACGTTGTTTACTCTAGCGGTTGAGCTAAAAACAATTTCCAGATTTTATTTCATGTTTTGCTCGCTGGCTATGGGTTTTAAAAAGCCAATGATAAATTCCCAGCAATCATTTATCATCTGGTACAATGGCCATGGTTGTAATTGTCTTACAATAGGAACGATTAAAGTACGCAAAGATTTTCTTTCCCTGAAGACATTATTAAAGACAAATTCTTGGACTGGGGGTGAATTTCACCGAATACTCCCTTCCGCTGGGATAAATATGGACGCTGTTCCGACACTTGAGTTGTGAATACTGTGGCCAACGACCTGTTCCCTCTGGTCAGATAGCCTCTCGATGGGATTTCTCACTTTCTGAACAGCTCCGCAAATATAGCCCAGGTCCAGTTGCCCTCAGGCCACATGAATTAGTCATGGTGCTACCCGTGTCTATATAGCCACGCTCTGGGTAGAAATGAAAGGTTAAAGGGTGGACCAATCCAACTGTTAATAGGATTACCGTGTCGGATAGTTTGTCTAACTGCCGAGACTTTGCGGTGCACGCTGGGTACGGTTAGTGTCTCGGGGCCGCGCTAACCAGATTACAGCGCTATGTAGTCAGTAGTGGATTCATCTCGCTATATGCCGTTGCTGAGTTCTATAAACTGCCCCCCTGCCCCCTGGCAACAGATCCCAAGAGTGGTGGCAGACACTGTTACCTAGACTCTTTGTTTAACGACAATCAGTTTATAACAAGCACCCCCAGCTCCCCTGCCGCGGCGCCCCATGACTGACGACACCCTCGCTCAGATTTCTTGTTTGTTTTCAGATTAGCTCAAACTTTTCAGACTTTTTGTAACACCTATGATAACAGTAACCTTTACTTTCTTGCCGTCTGCCTATCGCCCCACTTCTACATTCTCTTTCTCTCTTTCTCTTTTTTTCTCTCTCTCTCACTCTCTCTCCCTCTCTCTCTCCCTCTCTCTCTCTCTCCCTCTCCCTCTCTCTCTCCTTCCTTCTCTGTGTAAATATGACAATATGAAGTCATTCTATTTATAATTCTCATCTTTTAAATTTACCTACCCTTGCATACTTACATTTTCTCCATATTTTTCTTTAATTCAAACAATTTTCTGTGGTGTGTTTTTTTCCATTCAGCAACAGCCTGTTACAATCTTGTATGATCTTACGATCCACTCCTCACTCACTACTACCCTCCCTCTTGCCTCGTCCTCCGTACAATCATCAAGTCATCGCCGCAGACACACACAGACACACACAGACACACACAGACACACACAGATGCACACAGACACACACAGACACACACAGATGCACATGGTTGCCTGCTGGATGTAAACAAACCACTGGTCTAAAACTGTTGTGCTGTAGCGGTGGCCGCATGGTGAGGCACCAGTGCTAGTTGCAGGTGGGGGCGATGGAGTTGGTCTCACGTTGGGCCAAACAACAACACATCTTGTGTTTAGTGGATAATGGAATACATTTATTTTCTCAGTGGTTCTTGCATTGTTCCTCCTCCGTCCCAAACAGAAAACTTTGTTTTTGTTTTTTTTAGAGTTGAGTTGGATAACAATTCTAAAAGCAGCTTCCGGTCTTTTAAAAGTGAGTATGACGTCATTCAAAATTTAATAGATGAGATCTCTTGATAAGGTTTAATATCAATGCACATTTTTTCAAAGCTACCTCAGTGGTCATTGGATTCAGTCTATTTAGCCAATCGGTCTAGGGTTACACCATTCAGTCTATATTAAGCCATTTAGTTTACAGTTAACCATTCGATCTACAGTTAGCATTTCAATTAATAGCTAACTATTTGGTCTATAATTAGCCATCGAGTCTATAGTTAGCCATTGATTCTATATTTAGCCATTGAGTCTATATTTAGCCATTGAGTCTATATTTAGCCATTCAGTCTATATTTAGCCATTCAGTCTATATTTAACCATTTAGTCTATATTTAGCCATTCAGTCTATATTTAGCCATTCAGTCTATATTTAGACATTCAGTCAATTTGTAAGCTGATAAGTTGTTGAACAGATCCCCTTTATTGATTACAGTTCCAAACATAGCACATAAATATTAGTAAATTCAATTAAAAGGTAGCATATCATGAAGGGATAAACGTGTTTATCTGGAAAAAATCATGTTAAGCCTGGTACCTATTGGAATTCAGGACGTGTTAGCGCATTTTCGTATTATGTATCAGTACTTATGTTAGATATCAGAATTATGTAGTTATCAGTAATTGTGTTTAGATTTTAGACATATTTTTATGAATTTTCTTGTGTAATGAATATACCTGACATTTTTTAAAATTTAAAAGTCATTTCTTTATATTTAAAAAAAAAAAATTCTCTTTAATCCAACTACAAGTCACCACAAATGATGACGTAAAACTCTCTAAACTTTTACACATATTCTAATGACGTCAACTAAAAAAAAACAACTAATTCTTTTGCACCCTTTCGCACCACTCTTCAATGCTTGACGGATTATGCATTTAACTTCCGGCAATGGCGGCCGTTCCCTGCGCTAGTGTTACCTCTCGATTCGAAATATTTTTTGGTAGTTTTAACGGGGTTTTTTAACGGATCGAGTAACTGAGTGTTGATGCACAAATGGCAGGTCAGGGCATACAAAAAACATATATACATCATGGGTCTAGGACTTATGGATGCTGTGATCAAGGGTGATGACGGACGGACGGACCGACGGACAAAACGGGTGCAATAGCGATTTCGACATCTCGAAAATGCGCTAAAAATATCCGCATTTATCACGGCCATTTTGGATATAAGTACTGGAAATTTAGCTTGAGTCGTTTCAAAGATATAGTAAGTACAAAACCGAATCTCTTTTTCAAATCATAAAGTAATAACGCCCACAAGAGGCACTGATATCATCTGTGGTCAGGGCTAACTACAAGTTAGAGCATTGATTGGCTGAGCTACTTGTATGTATGGTCGAGAGATCGGTTCCTGGCGTGAGCCTGCTTTCAACAATAGCTGGTACGGGAACTAAACGCCTCATTGTGACATTAACGCGGGGCCAAATGTGCGCACCAGGTGGGCATCATTCTGTTTGGTGTAGACATGAGAAGAAATGTTGGTTTGTGCACTAGGGTGCGAGAATAGTGCTGTGGGCGAAGGCGGTTCGTGTTAGGCGGGAAGTGTTGAAATAGATGAACAAATATAGAAAAAAGACTTGTCAGTATTTCACGTTAAAATGGGATTTAAAAAAAAAAAAAGTTTGAAGCCATAGCTAACAAATAAAAAAACATAAATTATTTCAGACTGACAAACAGTGGCGTAGCTATAGCTTTTGCCGCCCGGGGCGGTCTCCAATTTGCCGCCCTTTTAGGGGAGTCTACAAATGACGTCACACATGTGGGGGGAGAGGGTGTCACACATTTGAAATCACATCAAAACGCGCAAATTTAAATAAAAGTTCCACTTAAATATATGATTACCGAAACTTTATTTAATAAAGTTTTACATGGTTTCACACGTGTTACGATATTAGAGTGCAGCCTTACACTAGAAAATATTTAAATGATAAAAAATTGATTGGAAATTTGTCATTTTCAAAACGAAAATACGGCTTTTATGGGGGGGATGGGGTATCATTATGGTGTCACAGTGAAGAAGGGGTCTAAGTTTTTGTGACGACTTGTGACCAGGGGGGGGGCAGGGGATGAATTATCAGCCAAAATCGCGTGACGTCATTTGAGGACGGCCACTAATGTGAATCTTATGATGGTTTTTATAAATTTATAAACAGTAATAAATAATTGTAATTGAAAGGAAGTACATTGTAAAAGTAAAAGGTGTGGATCATGTTTACCATTCCATGCCCTAATTATGTAAGTATTAATAAAAGAGACCGAATAAGATGCTTTTGTTAAAGGCCACAAGGAAGATTTTGAGGTCGCTGGCCCCCCACCCCCCAAATGAGAAAAAAAACATATTCCAAATATACACCCAAAATTATTAACAATTAATATGATTTCTTTTATAGACAAAGAAATTGTATACATGAGTATGGAAACATATTTATACATTTACTTATATAACTTTAATAATAGAAAATCGTGTATTATGTTTTCAAAATTTAAATTATTTGTAATGTCTTGTCAATCTTTTGACAATATTGCAAGATTTTGTAGTCTTAAATCACTCATTGTGGAACGAAATTAATTTTTTTAACCAACTTCAGTTTGGAGAAGCCCATTTCCCAACTAGATACACTGATAGTAATTGTTGAAAACATTCTTAGCAAAATTATAATGTTGGGTAAAGAATTTTCCAATCTATACTATTTAATATATTTTAATAGATCAAGGGGGCATCCCCCCCTGTTTTTCTAACTGTATCTTTTTGTAGTAGTAGATTACATTATGGTATTATACACGAATGTTTTCTTGCAAGGACATGCAACTCATCAGTGGGTTCTATTACTTCCTTTTATGATTACATCTATGGATAAAAACATTTCTCGTTGTACGACTTCCTCTAAAGATAGAACACCGTCTCGTGAATTTTCTCCACTCATACTAATTATCCTTCCAGCACGGCGTTCAGTTGATATCCCCAACTTTCTAGAATATTTATAACAGCGCTCTGTACTAGCACATAACTTTGTTCCATGAAATGGGTTGTCATTATTTATTTTAAAAGAAAACGGTTTGCCATAAATTGAGATACTAGAAAAGAAAAATATTGCAATGAACTGAGTAAAGTTACAGCACCTTACCTCGTTTTACTAGTTACTAATTCAGATGTCAATTTTTTGCAAGACGTTTGAAAATTTTCAATATGTCTTTTTCGAAATTATTTATGTTATAGCGTTTATTATTAACGGAAAAATTTGAATATTTTCAAGTTTTTGCGCTAAATCTTAATAATTTTCCACATAATAAAAAAAATTAAGTTATTTACGCATTGCTTAAATTAGATAGACGTAGCCTTTTTAAATAAAAAACAATATTTTAATGAAAAACACAAATTATTTAATGCAATAAAAACAAAATACATTTAATTTTGAGTAAGTTACCCTTAAATACTTTTCTGAAACTGAAACATTAATGTAAATTACAACTTCCAAGTTAAACACGATATTTGAAGCACCATGTCACGTAGGTACTTGTTGGCGCATCATTCTGCGCTTGTCGAAATTTCACGCAAAATCGCAGAACTGTCGTGGTGATATTAATAGTACATATTATTGGTGATGTGTTGTTGTTGTTTTTTTTCGTGTGTGCAGTTTTCTTATAATAGCGCCATTTGTGACGCATACCGCTTAATTTTCCAAAAACATCAATTACTTTTTTGAGCGATTTTTAATTTTTGAACGGGTTTGCGTTAGTTATAACTACCCCTATGTAATCAAACAGATGTTGCGTGAATCCTTTAATTAAGATTCGAAATTAAGAGTATTTTGTTTCACTTTGGTTTCCCCCCTTCAAAAGAAAAAGGGCGGTTGTCGGAAATGGCTCCATTTTTCAAATAAATGACCCTAAATGCCGCCCTTTAGATGAGTGCCGCCCGGGGCGGACCGCCCCCACCGCCCCCCCTAGCTACGCCACTGCTGACAAATGATTTATGGCTGGTGATTTCATAATGTATGAAATAAGATAGACAAAGTTCAAAATTCAAATAGCCATTACAAATTAAATTCTTCTACGTCGACCTATTAAAGTTGATGAGGTCTAAAGTATACTCTTGAAATGAAACCAGAAAAAAAAACAACCCTCAAAGGTCGGCTCAGTTTCCTTTCATGACTTTCACACAAAACAAATCTTCCAGGGACCTCATCAAGTCAATAATAGCGAGAATGTTTATTATCTAATGGACGGTATTACTTCCCATAATACACTGGTACAATGTGACTTAGTGCCACAAAAGACGACAACACCACGTGACATTAAAAGTCTTTGTACTGGGAATAGTCCATCTATGTGATCTGACCTCATCGTCCCTATGGCGGTTTCAATTTTTTTTTTCAAGTCTGGTATCGCTCCATCAAAGGAAAAGTAAACGATTACTGTTCTATGGAGTTAACGAACGAATACTTCTACGTAGAAGATATTTCTTGCAATCGAGTACGACCAAATTTCTTGTCCACGTCACAATTTTAAGTACGCCATTTGCATACCGCCAATAAAGGTTTAAAAACAAACGTGTGTTAATAATTTATAGCCAAGCTAATGGACAGACATTGAGGCTTTATATTCATGCGTCATCTAATGCAGACATTTACGTCATCACAACGTGAGTAGTGGACAATTGAGTTCCTTGTCTTTTGTCCGAACCATCTTGATGAAACGTCACTTTTTGTTCAACCAAATTTTAAAATTACATTACCATCTTGATGAAACGTCACATTTTGTTCAACCAAAGTTTAAAGTTACATTACCATCTTGATGAAACGTCACTTTTTGTTCAACCAAAGTTTAAAGTTACCTTTCATACAAATACCAGCCCATTAGTGGTAACCTTCGTGTTTTTGTTGTTAACATCTTTGGTGTAATAATTTTATTGTAGCCAAGTTTTAACGGCTAATAAATGTTTCACATCCATTTAAATTTCCATTTTGAAAACAGATTTATAACAAAAGAAACACAATGTTCATCATCATTTGAAAAAGGGGAATAACGTTCAATCTAAAAAGTTGCAAAGAGTACGGAAATCTGTCTTTCGCTAAAATTTTCTCAAATCTGACACATAGATAGGACCCACTGAGTTATATCTCACTTGACAGTCCTTAGAAAGGACCCACTGAGATATATATCACTTGACAGTCCTTAGATAGGACTCTCAGAGATATATATATCACTAGGCAGTCCTTAGATAGAACTCACAAATATATATCACTTGACAGTCCTTAGATAGGATTAACTGAGATATATCTCACTTGACAGTCCTTAGATAGGACTCACTGAGATATATATAACTTGACAGTCCTTAGATAGGACTCACTGAGATATATATCACTTGACAGTCCTTAGATAGGACTCATTGAGATATATCTCACTTGACAATCCTTAGATAGGAGCCACTGAGATATATGCTTGTCATCCCCCCCCCACTGCCACTTCCAGACACTGCTGAATACCACGCTTGTTAATAATTATGTTTTGGTTGTCATTAGGAGAGAGTGGAGGGATTCAAGCGTAAACCCAATTGGAAATGTCCAGTGGCCTAAGGGCGGCACAAACAACCCAATTAATGACGTCATTTTAAGCATTGTACCGTGTAATATTGAAGTTAACAGCGCCAATTGAATAGCGCTGCAGTAGGTAAGACAGTAGCAAGATTAATATCAAAGAAATAATAAGGAATATATTAAGACAGAACAACATGTTATGTTGAATATGGCGGATAGGAAATTGTCCTTCTGAAGTTTGCGAGTTTCTGTTACTGTTTGCCTGAAGGTGGTCTTGGCTTTCCTTCTACGGGTGGCTCAGATAGACCAGGCAGGATTTTCTTTCCTTTTTTTTGTGTGGGGGGGGGGCGCTTGGTTAGACCAGGCAGGATATTCTTTATCATAAAATGGGGAAAAACAAAGCAGTTGTCGATTTTGTTAATTTGATGTATTTGGTGACCAGCTTGAAATAAACTGCTATAACATCATTCAATGAATTTATTGAAAAATCAAACAAAACCTAAGGTTTTATCAAAAGAAACTTTTACAAATGTAACAAAGATATGAAACTAAAATGCTACCTCACCCTGGTGAGACCTATACTAGAATATACATCTTCTGTATGGGACCCATGCATCAAAGAAAATATTGATAAACTAGAACAAATCCAAAAAAAAAAAAAAAAGAGCTGCCAGATTCATTACTGCTGAATATTCAAAACTGACAAGAGTAACACCATTAGTTAAATCATTAAACCTTGAAACACTAGAGGATAGAAGAACCAAGAGTAAATTAGTTATTAAACATAAAACAATGAATTCTAATTTAGAATTACAACACAAAGATAACTTAATACAACCCTGAGATAGACCTAAGGATAAAAACACCTTTCTTATTCCATATGCAAGAACAAACACATACAAGTTTTCTTTATTTCCGTCCGGTATTCGGGCGTGGAATGGGTTCCCTGAAGAAACCAGGAAAGCCAACACTTTATCATCATTTAAAACTCTAAATAGAGTTCAGGACTAGACACAAACTATAGTTAAACGTAGGACGCAATAATATTATGTATGGAAGGAGCGTCTGTAACATATAAGATAAGATAAGATTTTCTGTCATTATATAACAGCTTGTTTCTTTTATGTGAAAAAGTGTGAGGGGGGGGATGGGGTTAAACTCTACAGAGAGATGAAGACGTTCAACCGGCGATCAAATAACGTGGTGGGGGGATGGGGTTAAACTCTACAGAGAGATGAAGACGTTCAACCGGCGATCAAATAGCGATTACAAACAAGTCAACGACGTACTGGTTGTTGTTTAAAGTCATTTTAATGAAATGGTATTTGTGTCATTGACCTATTGGAATCCTTGACCTTGTAGTCAGTCGTTAAACATTCAAATACTTACTGCTGATCAATTGTCCCTTTAATCTTTAAGCTACGTGGCTGCGTCGATATCTGACCGACTTCTCGCAGCTTTTTAGAATTACCACGCAGCAAATTTTGTAAATTATAACAGAAATATGAATTTCGTGCAGCTTTTCACACAAGTTGTTGTTTTTAACTTTGCACATTGTTAAACGAACCTCGGAGGAAACAATGTCACTGACCCGGAAAAGATCGCCTAGTAATGTATTAAAGATATAATACATTTTACAAAATTTAAATTAATTTATTTATAGCCTCAAACATCATGGGAGTCTTAAAATATATATAATATAACATTACATTTTTTTAAAACTTGTTGTTTTTTAGATAGCAGATATCAAAATATGCATTGCATAAAATGTCCTATAGCCGTAAATTTTACTTAGATTGACACAAAGATGTAAAATTAGGATAATTGCAATATGGCATGAACTTTTCTTCATTTTTTATGGGTTTGAGAATGTGATTCATCAAATGGTTCTTAAAAACTAAATTTTGCTGTTCTTTTTCAGACCAAACATGAGCAACAATACGTCGATAGACAGTCTGTTTCAGCGCTACAGCTCTAGATCCGCCTTGCTCGAGGAGTTCGCCCCTGCAGGTCAAATCGCAGAGAAGATCATCCCACCCATTTGGTACGCCCTTGGATTCATCGGCAACCCCATCTCGGCTGTCATCTGGCTTGGGCAGCGCATGCGCAGAAATAACTCGTCCGCCATTTATCTGGGTGCTCTCTCCATCTCCGACCTGACGTTCTTGGTCCTGAACCTTCTCTACATCCTGCACGTGGCCTGGGGCTATGACGTCTACAACGATCACGTGGCCTGTGAGATATTCCACCTCATCTACTACGTGCCTCAGTATCTCTCCACGTTCTTAGTTCTTGGCTTCACCGCCGAGCGCTACGTCGCTGTCTGCTACCCGTTTCTTAAAGAAAAGTGGTGTACTGTGAGGCGGGCCGGGGGTATAGTGGCGTTCCTGGTCGTCTTCTCATTTGCTCTATCGTCTGCTCAAAGCTACATTTGGACGTACAGCCCACCCGATCAGGCGTGCAACATCAGACCCGCGGCCTTAATCGGGGATGAGAAGAGTTTTTGGAGTTTGTGGACATGGGTGACAGACATTCTTGCCTTTGGCTTGGTTCCGCTCATCGTGTTGTTCTTCAACATTCTCGTCCTGATTGAGATCTGCAAAATTTCCCGTAACGACTTGGTCAAACGCCAGCAGAGTCGCCAGACCAGCAGCACGGCATCGACGCTGACCCTACTGGCCGTCTCCTTCTACCTGATTGTCACCCAGTTCAGCGCCACCATCGTGGCAAGTCTCCAGCAGGCTTTTCCTTCCGGAAGTCCGTTTCTATCTGACGAGGAGGTCCGCGGGGACACCTCGTGGACGAACTTATTCACGTACCTTGAGGTCAGGAAGGTCATCGAGGTCATATGCTTATCTCATTACTCTTGTTACTTTTTCATTTACTGCCTGACGGGAAAGCACTTTCGGAAAGAAGTTGTTTTCTTGGCGACCTTGCAAGGGAGGCTGCCCTTTCTCACGACCATGCTGTCACGGAGGCGGGGCAAGGAGCACTACTCCATGGTGTCCACCAACGGCGGTCAGATGTCCGAGACGTTCACGACCAACTTCTCCACGACCATGTGAGTCCAGGGGACATCAGGTCATGTCCAGCTTTGACAGAGACGCCACCATCCACATGTTTTCATCAGTTTATCCGGCGTCAGATCAGAACCAAACCGGCAGGGCCGAACGCGGATTTCTTTGCACCTGGCGCAAAAGTAACGATAAGGCGGAGAAACCAGGCCCCCCTCTCCTGTGTTCAGCCATGCGTGTAACTACTGTCTGAAATTGTGAGGACAGCAAGTTCAGTCATGCGTGTCGCTACTGTCTGAAAATGTGAGGACAGCAAGTTCAGTCATGCGTGTCGCTACTGTCTAAAATTGTGAGGACAGCAAGATCAGCCAAGCGTGTAACTACCGTCTGAAATTGTGAGGACAGCGAGTTCAGTCATGCGTGTCGCTACTGTCTGAAATTGTGAGGACAGCAAGATCAGCCAAGCATGTAGCTACTGTATGAAATTGTGAGAACATCAAGTACAGCCAAGCGTGTAGCTACTGTCTGAAATTGTGAGGACATCATGTTCAGCCGAGGGTGTAACTGTTGTTAGAAATAATGATATTGCCTACTGTTCAATATCCATGTTGGAGCACAACAATTGTTTACAAGAGATCTCATGATGACTGTTATCCATGACTTTGTTAACGTTAATCCATGACATTTGTTAGACTTATCATTAATCCATGACATTTGTTAGACTTATCATTAATCCATGACATTTGTTAGACTTATCATTAATCCATGACATTTGTAAGACTTATCATTATCTATGACATTTGTAAGACTCATCATTATCTATGACATTTGTTAGACTTATCATTAATCCATGACATTTACTTTAATGAAGGTTGGCGATGTTAGTGATCTCTGATATTTGTATTCAGCAAAGATGTCTTTACGAGGTTCAAACCTGTTTCCGTTTGAGCTTGCCAACAATATGCAATCTTATAATTTTTTTATTGAAATGGATTCACTTTTCCCTGAAGTCATCACTCACTGAAGTCATCAGTCACCAAAGTCATCATTCACTGAAGTCTCCATTTCACTGAAGTAATCATTCACTGAAGTCATCATTCACTGAAGTCATTACAAAGTGAATTCTTCACTCACTGAATTCTTCACTCACTGTAGTCATCACTCACTGAAGTCATCATTCACTGAAGTCATCATTCACTGAAGTCATCATTCACTGAAGTCATCACTCACCGAAGTCATCACTCACTAAAGTCATCACTCACTGAAGTCATCACTCACTGAAGTCATCACTTTCTGAACTCAGCTGAGATAACCAACTTATAAATTTCTGTGTTTCTACTCACTCCCGATAACCTTTCAACATCACGTCATGTTACAATCATGGCGTCATGTTACAATCATGGCGTCAGGTTACAATCATGGCGTCATGTTACAATCATGGCGTCATGTTACAATCATGGTGTCATGTTACAATCATGGCGTCATGTTACAATCATGGTGTCATGTTACAATCATGGCGTCATGTTACAATCATGGTGCCATGTTACAATCATGGCGTCATGTTACAATCATGGCGTCATGTTACAATCATGGTGTCATGTTACAATCATGGCGTCATGTTACAATCATTGCGTCATGTTACAATCATGGCGTCAGGTTACAATCATGGCGTCAGGTTACAATCATGCTGAATGACATTGGAACTGTTGCTAACATAGCCTACTGGCCTGTGCTGGTTCTTTACTGAATTAAAAGAATTATGAGGTTTATTTTCTGAAGATGACTTCTTGAAGATGACTTTCTGAAGATGACTTTCTGAAGATGACTTTCTGAAGATGACTTTCTGAAGATGACTTTCTGAAGATGACTTCTTGAAGATGACTTTCTGAAGATGACTTTCTGAAGATGACTTTCTGAAGATGACTTTCTGAAGATGACTTTCTGAAGATGACTTTCTGAAGATGACTTTCTGGGGTTGACTTTTGTCAGTTTCTCCATACCCCGCGCTACTTAGGAGTGATCACGTTGGTCTACAAAAATTAAATGATTTTATCTATCAATAAAGATTTGAACCAGCTAACAGTGGTTCTAACTTCACTAGGAGTAAGAGAATCTCCACTAGTCAGTCAAACGAGTTTTACAATGGGCCTCGTATTTCTGCTCGACAAGAGGACTAGCACTTCTTGGTACTGGATGGGACTAGTTTGTACTGGATGGTACTGGTTTGTACTGGATGAGACTGGTTTGTACTGAATGGGACTGGTTTGTACTGTATGGGACTGGTTTGTACTGTATGGGACTGGTTTGTACTGGATGCATCCAATTTATAAAGGATGCTATTGGTATCTAGTATGCTGATATTGATTCTCACCACTTGACGATTTTAAAAGCATCAGTTAATTATGGTGTCTGCTTGACAGTACATTGACTTCTTACCTACGTACTGTGCGCCAGTGGACATGACTTTCATCTGTTTTAATGGAAATGATCATTTGTTAATGTATTTTTAACAATATGCTTGTCATCTTTCTTTTCATGACAGTTCTTACTGTCACACCTTCATTTGGCAATTAGATTTTTGAAAAAAAAATTGTACACAGTTAGCTCCGACACAGTGGGTACACAAAACTGTGTGTGTCTGACACAGTGGGTACACAAAACTGTGTGCGTTCTGACGCAGTGGGTACACAAAACTGTGTGTGTCTGACACAGTGGGTACACAAAACTGTGTGCGTCTGACACAGTGGGTACACAAAACTGTGTGTGTCTGACACAGTGGGTACACAAAACTGTGTGTGTCTGACACAGTGTGTGCACAAAACTGTGTGTGTCTGACACAGTGGGTGCACAAAACTGTGTGTTTCTGACACAGTGGGTACACAAAACTGTGTGTGTCTGACACAGTGAAGACACAAAACTTTGTGTGTGTCTGACACAGTGGGTACACAAAACTGTGTGTGTCTGACACAGTGGGTGCACAAAACTGTGTGTGTCTGACACAGTGGGTGCACAAAACTGTGTGTTTCTGACACAGTGGGTACACAAAACTGTGTGTGTCTGACACAATAGGTACCGGACATTATCGTATTTAGGTACTAATGTTAACAAAAGATTTATTAAAATATCAGTTGCTACTTCTAGTTAGATATCATTTTTAAATGTAGAAATTAGTACACAATTTCAACGAATTTATTACGAAATAATTTCAAAGCAGAATAATGCCAACATATAAAAGAGTGTATTTAATAAATTATATCTCAGTTCATAATTTTTTTTTCGAGTCCCTGGCCATTTGTGATCCACTTGTCATAGCCAACATGCCTCATAAACACAACTGTGACAGAATCTGTGATACATTTTATCGAGTTCTTTGTTCTCATTTCATATGCTTGTGTCCAGGACATCAGCTAAATTTCTGATGTTAAATTCTTAAATGTCAACTCAATGACCTTCCATATATGACGTCTCGCGATTTAGGCAAATTTTCACCTCCCACTCCCCCCTTCCTTTTCGTCACACCTTCGTCAAAAAAATTAGACCCGCTCCTCAAGCTTTACTCCCCCTTCTTCATAAAAGCAATTTTTCTTTTCGTTAAAGAATATGTTTCGAATAAAACTTTTGTCATTGAAATATGTATTTAGTTAAGCGTGTTGATGCACTCTAATATCGTAACTTCGCGTGAAGCCATGTAAAACGTCATTAAATAAATTGCAATCAATCAAACACTGTATCAAAGCGGAACTTTTTACGCGTTTTGATGTGACGTCACATTTGTCAAACATTTTTATCCCCCTCTTCACGCATCGTTACAAATGTGTGACGTTCCCCAGACCATCCCCCCCCCCCACCTTTTTTTTAAGGAGCGTGGCGTCATTTGTGGATGGCCCCTTATGTCATGTGAACATATTTCTTGTCAACTTATGTAACTATTTTATCACCACAGTGGTGAGATGAAGATTTATTTAAACTTGTAAACACCAAGTAAGGATTAAAGACTTAACCTAGCCTGAATATTTGTTTCGTTTACTGATCATGAATATAGTGTTACTTTTTCATCAACTCTTTGAAGCTTCTCTTGCATTTGTTCTTGGCGAGTCATTTTGTGTGTGTGTGGGGGGGGGAGGGGGGAGTTGTTTCCATATTACAGGAGTAGACGGGAAAGCGTGAAAGGAATTTAGAAAATTTATTTGTAACGTTTTATTTCTTAATATGGCGACGGTGGAACAACGTAAAGCTGTAACACTGTAAGACTGTCAACCAACTCAGTGAGCTTGTGAATAATAACGATTTGTGTCGTTAAAATGTTTGTTTTTAAATACAAAACAATTCTTGTACTAAACAAATACACATTTTGAAAAGTTCAGTGCTAACAATCAAACTAGCTGTGTAGTTCTTGTGCGTGTGGTTTTCTGTGTGGATTGTTTTTGTATGTCTTTACTTTAGTTTGGATGTTTGTGTGATTGTGAGTGTTTATGTGTATGCTTGTGTGATTGTGAGTGTTTATGTGTATGCTTGTGTGATTGTGAGTGTTTATGTGTATGTGTATGCTTGTGTGATTGTGAGTGTTTATGTGTATGCTTGTGTGATTGTGAGTGTTTATGTGTATACTTGTTTGATTGTGAGTGTTTATGTGTATGCTTGTGTGATTGTGAGTGTTTATGTGTATGCTTGTGTGATTGTGAGTGTTTATGTGTATGCTTGTGTGATTGTGAGTGTTTATGTGTATCTTGTGTGATTGTGAGTGTTTATGTGTATGCTTGTGTGATTGTGAGTGTTATTGTGTTTATGTGTATGCTTGTGTGATTGTGAGTGTTATTGTGTTTATGTGTATGCTTGTGTGATTGTGAGTGTTATTGCGATTATGTGCGTTTGTTATAATTGCTTGTTATAATTGTTTTTTTTTATTGGGTGTGGTTGTATTTATGTGAGTTTATTTTATTGTGTATGTTTGTGTGTCACTGGTGTGTATTTGTGTGACTGGTGTGTGTGTGTGTGACTGGTGTGTGCGTATGTGTGACTGGTGTGTGTGATTGTGTGTGACTGGTGTGTGTGTGTGTGTGTGTGGGGGGGGTGTGTATTTGGTGAACTTTATCAGATTCGTTGACATTGTGTGCTGAGGGCCAACTATAATATCTCGATTGTTCCAGGTAAACTATTCTATTTCCTCTAGCAGTCAATGGTCAAGATCTGCCCATCATTCCTTATATTGAATTATGTATTAATTAAATAAACATTCATATCATACTAACTACATAAATGACAATTTATACATCAGCTAAGTTAATCAGTAACAGAAATGTTGTAACATTAATTTTCAAAATAAATTTTAAAAAGAAGTGTCTTAAGTGCAGTTTTGAATGACTTAACAGTTGAAATACTACGGATGTGTAATGGAAGAGAATTCCATTGTTTGGCTGCACAAAAAGAGAATGACCTTTCGCCAAATGTTTTAGTTACTTTGTCATGCATTTCATGTTACCACAACGCGGTTATAAACAGACTTCAGAATATGCTGTGGGGAACAAAACTTGGTGTATAGTAAATTTTGGATAGAGACATTTTGATGCTATTTTGACAGCTAATGAAAAAAATGAAAGAAGCAGAAGCAAACCTAAGCACGCGAACAGACACAGGAACATTGAGGATCACAATGAAATAATTTTATCACCATGTTTTTCTTTCACCTAGATTCCACAAAACTGTTATTCATGATATGAGCAATGGCTGTAGTTCCTTTTTTAAAATAAATAAATACAATGCATTATGATCAAGAAATAAGTTATTTTCGGGTAGAGAAAAATGAATGGAATTGCTGGAAGAAACTTTAGATTATTTTAAGATAGTCTGCCTAGTTTACAAGTCTGACTAATTTACTAGTCTGACTAGCTTGCCTAAACTATATTGAACCTCCTACCGGTATTGAAGATTCAGTCTGTAACTCGAACTTATTTCGATAAGAACTATGTATGCTGCGTTAGATAAGGTTACAGTAGAAATTCATTGTAAGTTTTGGCATCAACAACATTAGTGAAGCAGCTTTTCTCACTCATGTGAAACTACAGGAATTTGATGGCTGCTACTTCAAACTACAGCATGTATCTACATTACAGTGATAACCAAGTTTGTTTGTTTTGTTTTTTAAAATTTTATTTATTTATATTTGAGCTCACTGGCACTGACAATGAATTTATTATTACGTAATTCAAGCCTGATGTAACTTCTTGCCATATATAATCAAATAACTGGGAACCTTTCTTACAATTTCCATAAGTAATGACTTCTGAGAGAAAAGCTCATTCAAACTCCATTTATTCAATGAATATTGAGAATAAAATAATTAATAGCATCAATATTGACTGTGCAATGACATATTGTTCCATGAGAGCTTCAATTTGAGATCAAGAAAGATAAGCATTTCAATCTGTATTTCTTCGATAACAATTACAATGTACTTACACTTTCCTTTCAATAAAATCTATTTTCTTTCTAACACGGTGGTCGAGACGCATCGCGCTCGACTGGGTACTGATGGTCACGAGTTCGAATCCATGCGAAGGCAAGGATTTGTTCCCGGGGCTTAGGGCGTCCCTGAGTCACCCAGCTCCAAATGGGAACCCAATATTAGTTAGGCGGCTGGGTAATGCGTGCATAGAAGGAGTGTCTGTATATCTAAGATGCCGTAACAGCTTCGCATTTTATAAAGTGGGGCATATGCCCATTGCGGCAGAAACCCATGCAACGCCACTCACGTTTTTTTTTCAAACTCAACCACCTCACATCATAAAAACAATCATATCATAAACTCAACCACCTCACATCATAAAAACAATCATATCATAAACTCAACCACCTCACATCATAAAAATAATCATATCATAAACTCAACCAACTCACGTCAAAAAACTATCATATCATTAACCAAACCATCTAAAATCATAGCACAACCAAACCCTGTCATAAAACCCAAGCTCCTCACATTATAAACACAACCGCCTTACTGTATAAACACAACCAGCTCATATTATAAACACAACCGCCTCACATAATAAACACAACCAGCTCATATTATAAACACAACCGCCTTACTTTATAAACACAACCACCTAAGATTATTATAAACACAACCGCCTCACATTATAAACACAGCCAGCTCACGTTATAAACACAACCGCCTCACATTATAAACACAACCACCTCATATTATAAACACACCCGCCTCACATTATAAGCACAACCACCTCACGTTATAAACACAACCATATCACATGATAAACCTACCACAACCCAACCACCTCACATATTAAATCTTTGACACCTTTAAATCCTATTTGAAAGCAGACACCTTCGTGGCATGTTTCTTATATAAAAATTTCTTCTATAAAATAAAATAAAACCCCATGAAATGGACATTCGGTTATTATCAAAGGGACACAACTCTAGTTGATCATCATTCGTTTGACAGGGCCGTTAATTCCCTATTCGCTTTGTTTTTTAAAATAATTAGGCTCGCTTCTGGCTTCCATTCCAACTTTTTTTGTAATCTTTGAAACTAGAGATAACGTTGATGATTTCAAAGGGGCATAACTTGTACAAAGACTGGGATAATGTCATTAACTCGTTCTCCATGTTTTATTGAAAGTATTCTAATGTTTACAAATGCGATGGCTTTTTACGGTAAGGCATTTATTTACAGAGACTTGCGTAGGAAAGAAGGGCGCTTTTGACCTTAGTGGTGTTATAAGGGGTGACATTTTTACATGAGTGGTGTTATAAGGAGTGGTATTTTTACATGAGTGGTGTTATCAGGGCTGGTATTTTTGTACCTTAGAGGCTATATAAGAGGTAGATTTTAGTGAAAAATTTTGTTCAACCACAAATTTGTTATAATATACTGTAAGTGATCTTTATCATTAGTGAGTCTTAAATATTTGGGATTAGTACTTAAGAAGATTTAATTTTTCGTCGTCATGCGTTCACAAACTTGTCATCTTTTGAAGTTCTACATATTATTTCGTCGTCATGCGTTCACAAACTTGTGATCTTTTGAAGTCCCACATATTATATCGTCAAAGATGACCATCTAAACATCGCTCTTTAGCACGCAGGTTCCCAAACCTTTGTCTGGGGATGGTCCCCTTTTTTTTATTAAAGCCAAGTAACCCGCGACTACCATACAATTTCTAAAGACATTTTAATCAGGTAAATTAAACAGAAAACCAGGAACTAGATTTTAGCATAATTTTTATTTTAATTTATCTTCAATGATTTCTGTAATGTGACGGTTGAAATTACATGTTATTAACCAGCCTCGAGATTCGTGATTTTTTATTTTTTGTTAACGCCAATCTCGTGTCATTCTCAACTTTAATTTGTTTGTTTCTTTTTCGTTTTAAACGATGAACATTTGGAAATCAATTTTTACTTAGATATGTAGATACAAATAGAAAGGGAACTAAAACTCTACCACGCCCCAAGTAATCTACTGGAAACTTTAGAAACCCCCCCCCCTTATGACCACGAAGTATGGGGGACACACACACACACACAAACACACACACACACACACACGCACGCGCGCACACACACACACACACATGAACACTCCCAAAAAAACCTAGTTGTAAGACCCGCGCCGTATACGCCTCAGACTTGTTTATAGATAGTGCGAAAAACTGGGTATGGGGAGAAGAACAGACACAAACAGCACACACACACACACACACACACACACACACACACACACACACACACACACACAGACACAAACAGCATTTTGAAGACATGAACACAAGGCAAATGAACGTCGGGGGAGGGGGCGGAGATTGCCGAAGCATTGTTGGTCTCGAGACATGCGTTGTGCGGCTGTTGTTACCTCCCCCCCACCACCCCCGCCCCAACCTTTTACTACTATCGCTTGACAACCATAAACAGTGATTAGTCGACCCTAGCAAGGATCATTCGTCATGCAGATCATTCGTCCTGGTGAACTATATGGAAGCTTATGTTTGTCTAACACTTTCAACAACAATCTTATTTCATCTTTCAATTAAAGAAACGATACACAAAATTTCAACAATAATATATTTTTTATAATGTAAAAAAAACAAGTTTTTTTTAAAACTCTAAATCCATTATGTACGAGACATATCTATAAAGATGTTCATTATAATACTCAGGGCAAAACTATCCGAAAATACAAAATTCTAGTTATGCCTCGTAAAACGTGTTTAATATAATGCGCACCGATCGTGATTATATTTTTAGCGCATTTTCGAGAAGTCGAATGCGCTATTGCACCCGTTTTGTCCGTCTGTCATCACCTTTGATCTCAGCATCCATAAGTCCTAGACCCATGAGGTATATATGTATTTTGTATGTTCTGACCTGCCATTTGTGCATCAACACTCAGTTACTCGATCCGTTAAAAAAACCCGTTAAAACTACCAAAAAATATTTCGAAACGAGAGGTAACACTAGCGCAGGGAACGGCCGCCATTGCCGGAAGTCGAATACATAGTATTTCAAGCATTCAAGAGTGGTGCGAAGGCGTGCAAAAGAATTAGTTTGTTGTTTGTTGTTTTTTTTTTTTTTNTGTGTAAAAGTTTAGAGAGTTTTACGTCATCATTTGTGGTGACTTGTAGTTAGATTAAAGAGAAAATAATTTTTTTTTAAATGTAAAGAAATGACTTTTAAATTAAAAAAAATGTCATGTATATTCATTACACAAGAAAATTCATAAAAATATGTCTAAAATCTAAACACAATTACTGATAACTACATAATGCTGATATCTAACATAAGTACTGATACATAATACGAAAATGCGCTAACACGTCCTGAGTTCCAAAAGGGACCAGGCTTAACATGATTTTTTAAAGTACTGTCAATGTATGCGCAACTTCTTGCGCGACGCGATATGAAAGGTTGTTAAACATGTTACGCACCACAACACTCTACCTCAAAAAGTTAAGATGATATAAAGAGATAAATAAAATAATTTTAAAATTTAATAATTCAATTACTGTCCATTCAATCGATATGAAATTTTGATACATCATTTTTATCATTGGCATGAGTCTGCCTGCAAAATTTCAGCTCTCTAGCTTACGAGAAAGTGGGTTAGAAATCGATCCAAAGGTTTTTCGGCAACGTCGCACGGTCGGTCGGTCGCACGGCTCAGACACCGCAAGTTAATATAAAGGATTTAAAAATAAAAATATAAATGGTTTGCTGGAGAATAATTTTTTTTAGTTTACTGTTTAAAATGGGGAACCCGCAGAACACCCATCAGTGAGCCCCAAAGGAAGTCAGGACTTGAGACTGTATTCTAAAGATAAGCAGACTTATTTTACTGTTGGTCTATCCCTAATATCATTGTATTCTTTACGATCCAACTAAACGCTAAATGATAATAATTTTGTTTCAGTGTTTAACGTTTTTACTTCCATTTAAAGACAAAATATGTGATTCACAAAACTAATTGTTGATTTTAAACAACTGCATTCACAGAATAAACTATACAGAATAATCTTTACAGAATAATGTATACAAAATGAGCCTAAATCACATATGCAAGGTTAATATTTAAATTCGTTAAATAAAAGTCGATACCATCTCAATAGATTTTAGCTAAAAATTAATTTTAGGAGCAGCGTGATTTAAGATGACGTTAAAGGGGAAATCACTCTACTCACATATGTCAGGAATGGAAAGATTATCGAACGAAAAAACGAATAGGCGATCCAAGAAAGAACGGAACTCAAAAGTCGTCATAGTCTACAAGTCTGTATGGTCTGTCCAGTCAACAAGTCTGTGTAGTCTACATGTCTGCCTATTGCGCCTACTCTAAACTTCTGCATGGTCTGCCCATTCAACAATTTTGCCTAGTTTGCAAGTGTGCCTTGTCTACAAGTCTGTCTGGTCTTAAGGTATATCTATGCAACAAGTCTGTCGGGTCTAAAAGTCTGTCTAGTCTACAAGTCTACCTAAAAGTTTGCCTACAAGTCTGGCTAGTCAACAGGTTTGTCTACAAGTCTACCTAAAAATTTACCACAAGACTGGCTAGTCTACAAGTCTGCCTAGTCTACCAGTCTGCCTTGTCTACAAGTCTGCCTAGTGTACAAGTCTGCCTACAAGTATGTCTACAAGTCTATCTACAAGTCTGCCTAGTCTACAAGTCTGCCTAGTCTACAAGTCTGCCTACAGGTGTGCCTACAAGTCTACCTAAAAGTCTGCCTACACGTCTGTCTAGTCTAAAAGTCTGCCTAGTCTACAAGTCTGCCTAGTCTAAAAGTCTGACTACAAGTCTACCTAGTCTACAAGTCTACCTAGTCTAAAAGTCTGGCTAGTCTACAAGTCTGCCTAGTCTACAAGTCTGCCCAGTCTACAAGTCTGCCTAGTCTACAAGTCTGTCTAGTCTTCAAGTCTGCCTAGTCTACAAGTCTGCCTAGTCTACAAGTCTGCCTAGTCTACAAGTCTGTCTAGTCTACAAGTCTGCCTAGTCTACAAGTCTGTCTAGTCTACAAGTCTGCCTAGTCTACAAATGTGACTACAAGTCTGCCTAGTCTACAAGTCTGCCTAGTTTAGAAGTATGTCTACAAGTTTGCCTAGTCTACAAGTCTGGTTAGCCTACATGTCTGCCTAGTCTACAAGTCTGCCTAGTCTACAAGTCTGCCTAGTCTACATGTCTGCCTAGTCTACAAGTCTGCCTAGTCTACAAGTCTGCCTAGTCTACAAGTCTGCCTAGTTTACAAGTCTGCCTAGTTTAGAAGTCTGTCTACAAGTCTGCCTAGTCTACAAGTCTGCCTAGTCTACAAGTCTGCCTAGTTTAGAAGTCTGTCTACAAGTTTGCCTAGTCTACAAGTCTGCCTAGTTTAGAAGTCTGTCTACAAGTCTGCTAAGTTTAGAAGTCTGCCTAGTTTAGAAGTCCGTCTACAAGTCTGCCTAGTTTAGAACTCTGTCTAGTTTAGAAGTCTGCCTAGTTTAGAAGTCTGCCTAGTTTAGAAGTCTGTCTACAAGTTTGCCTAGTTTAGAAGTCTGTCTACAAGTCTGCCTAGTTTAGAAGTCTGTCTACAAGTTTGCCTAGTTTAGAAGCCTGTCTACATGTCCGCCTAGTTTAGAAGTCTGTCTACAAGTTTGCCTAGTTTAGAAGTCTGTCTACAAGTCTGTCTAGTTTAGAAGTCTGTCTACAAGTCTGCATAGTTTAGAAGTCTGCCTAGTTTAGAAGTCTGTCTACAAGTTTGCCTAGTTTAGAAGTCTGCCTAGTTTAGAAGTCTGTCTACAAGTTTGCCTAGTTTAGAAGTATGTCTACAAGTTTGCCTAGTTTAGAAGTCTGCCTAGTTTAGAAGTCTGTCTACAAGTTTGCCTAGTTTAGAAGTCTGTCTACAAGTCTGCCTAGTTTAGAAGTCTGCCTAGTTTAGAAGTCTGTCTACAAGTCTGCCTAGTTTAGAAGTCTGCCTAGTTTAGACGTCTGTCTACAAGTTTGCCTAGTTTAGAAGTCTGCCTAGTTTAGAAGTCTGTCTACAAGTTTGCCTAGTTTAGAAGTCTGTCTACAAGTCTGCCTAGTTTATAAGTCTGTCTACAAGTTTGCCTAGTCTACAAGTCTGCCTAGTTTAGAAGTCTGTCTACAAGTTTGCCTAGTCTACAAGTCTGCCTAGTCTACAAGTCTGCCTAGTTTAGAAGTCTGTCTACAAGTTTGCCTAGTCTACAAGTTTGCCTAGTCTACAAGTCTGCCTAGTTTAGAAGTCTGTCTACAAGTTTGCCTAGTCTACATGTCTGCCTAGTCTACAAGTCTGCCTAGTCTACAAGTCTGCCTAGTCTACAAGTCTGCCTAGTCTACATGTCTGCCTAGTCTACAAGTCTGCCTAGTTTAGAAGTCTGTCTACAAGTTTGCCTAGTCTACAAGTCTGGTTAGTCTACATGTCTGCCTAGTCTACAAGTCTGCCTAATCTACAAATCTGCCTACAAGTCTGCCTAGTCTACAAGTCTGCCTAGTCTACAAGTCTGCCTAAAAGTCTGCCTTGTCTACAAGTCTGCCTACAAGTCTGCCTAATCTACAAGTCTGGCTAGTCTACAAGTCTGCCTAGTCTACAAATCTGCCTACAAGTCTGTCTAGTCTACAAGTCTGCCTTGTCTACAAGTCTGCCTACAAGTGTGTCTAGTCTACAAGTCTGCCTAGTCTACAAGTCTGCCTGCATGTCTGCCTAGTCTACAAATCTGGCTACAAGTCTGCCTAGTCTTCAGTTCAGACAACGCATATATTTTTGGGCCAGTTCCAATAAAGTGGTTATTTAGCTGACGTGCGTTCTTTCTGTGGGAACATTTAGTAATCTAATCAATAAGTCTATTCTCATATCTAGGCACCATTCACAATCAGATTATAAAGTCTTTCTCATGATGTCTGCTTCAATTCTGACTCGCATCTTGGTAGATGTCAAATATTTACGAAAGCCCTTTTGATGATAAAAATCATCCTAGCCATTTAACAACTGAATGCTGTAGAGCCAATATTTATCACAGTTGACTCTCTGTTACATGAAACACTCCACTGCCACCCCCGCCCCCTAATCCAGAAAATTATATAAAACAATCACAAATAATACCTCAAATATATCTTTAATTTTTTATAACAGATAAAACAATCTTTTCATTTTTATCACCAAAATGAAAATAAATAATAATAATGATAATCCTACGGAAAGGAAGTGTCATAAAACTTTCCAACAGAACACAAGAGACACAATCTGTGTAGATCAAGCTAAAAATTTCAAACTTTATTAATAGACAAACACGGGCGTTGTTACAAATGACGTCATCAGTTGTTGTTTTCAAAATGAAACAAAAACGTTTATATTAAATCCACATTTTTTATTGTCTAAACAACCATGAGGAAAAAACCAATCAAGAAAAGAAAATGGGTAGGTACAATCCCTAACAAGAACATGGCATAGAAGCACAAAACGTTTTGGTACAATCCCTAACAAGAACATGGCATAGAAGCACAAAACGTGTTGGTACAATCCCTAACAAGAACATGGCGTAGAAGCACAAAACGTTTTGGTACAATCCCTAACAAGAACATAGCATAGAAGCACAAAACGATTTGGTACAATCCCTAACAAGAACATGGCATAGAAGCACAAAACGTGTTGGTACAATCCCTAACAAGAACATGGCATAGAAGCACACAACGTTTTGGTACAATCCCTAACAAGAACATGGCATAGAAGCACAAAACGTGTTGGTACAATCCCTAACAAGAACATGGCATAGAAGCAAAAACGATTTGGTACAATCCCTAACAAGAACATGGCATAGAAGCACAAAAAGTGTTGGTAAAATCCCTAACAAGAACATGGCATAGAAGCACAAAACGTTTTGGTACAATCCCTAACACGAACATGACATAGAAGCACAAAACGTGTTGGTACAATCCCTAACAAGAACATGGCATAGAAGCACAAAACGTGTTGGTACAATCCTTAACAAGAACATGGCATAGAAGCACAAAACGT
>MUZC01004742.1:87322-100321 GCA_002072015.1 Radix auricularia | reverse complement strand
TATCTTCTACGTCTAGTGAGTTCCCCTTCACTTTGATGCTATCTACCATGATTCATATCTTTATCTTCTACGTCTAGTGAGTACCCTATCACTTTGATGCTATCTACCATGATTCATATCTCTATCTTCTACGTCTAGTGAGTACCCTATCACTTTGATACTACCATATCTCTAACTTCTATTAAGTAACGTTCATGTGAGCACCAGATAAAACATTGCATTCAGTAACATCCAGCTCGAGATCTTTGACGTGTGTCACGAAATATTTAAGGTTTAATAACATGAAATAAGATGGGGCGAGACGAGATGAGATGGGGCGAGACGAGATGAGATGGGGCGAGACGAAATGAGATGGGGCGAGATGAGATGTGATTGGGCGAGATGAGATGTGATGGGGCGAGACGAGATGGGGCGAGACGAGATGAGATGTGGCGAGACGAGATGAGATGGGGCGAGACGAGATGAGATGGGGCGAGACGAGATGAGATGGGGCGAGACGAGATGAGATGGGGCGAGATGAGATGTGATGGGTTGAGATGAGATGTGATGGGGTGAGACGAGATGAGATGAGATGGGGCGAGATGAGATATGATGGGGTGAGATGTGATGGGGTAAGATGATATATGATGGGGCGGAATGAGATGTGATGGGGTGAGACGAGATGAGATGGGGCGAGACGAGATGAGATGGGGCGAGATGAGATATGATGGGGTGAGATGTGATGGGGTAAGATGATATTTGATGGGGCGGAATGAGATGTGATGGGGTGAGACGAGGCGATTTTGAAATTTATTTTCTTAGTTCAAGTCGTTTTGAGTTTGTTTTCTATTTCTTAAAAGAATCCCGTTGACTTTCACCGTATAACTTAACAATGCACATATACAATACTTTCTCTTCTCAGAATCGTCAAATAAGGGCAGATCACTCAGAGCTTTGAACGACCAAAAAAAAATTATAATTTCATGAATTATTAAATAGATGTTTGTCTCCCGTCTGCATTCTGACAAATGAGGAAGTGGTTTTAAGCTTTGACTTTGCTGCCTTCGCCTTAAAATTCTTGAGCGATTCAGAAAAGCTTGATGTTTTTTGTTAGGAGTTCAGAATACCCCAGTGTATTTGTTAGCAGGTCAAGATACCCCAGTGTATTTGTTAGGGGGCCGATATACCCCAGTGTATTTGTTAGCAGGTCAGAATACCCCAGTGTATTTGTTAGC
This sequence comes from Radix auricularia, assembly GCA_002072015.1. NCBI lineage: Eukaryota > Metazoa > Mollusca > Gastropoda > Lymnaeidae > Radix > Radix auricularia. Next base: position 99,107 of record MUZC01004742.1, on the reverse strand, counting down.
AGGTCAAGATACCCCAGTGTATTTGTTAGCAGGTCAGAATACCCCAGTGTATTTGTTAGGGGGTCGATATACCCCAGTGTATTTGTTAGCAGGTCAAGATACCCCAGTTTATTTGTTAGCAGGTCAAGATACCCCAGTGTATTTGTTAGGGGGTTGATATACCCCAGTGTATTTGTTAGCAGGTCAAGATACCCCAGTGTATTTGTTAGGGGGTCGATATACCCCAGTGTATTTGTTAGGGGGTCGATATACCCCAGTGTATTTGTTAGCAGGTCAAGATACCCCAGTGTATTTGTTAGGGGGTCGATATACCCCAGTGTATTTTTTAGCAGGTCAGAATACCCCAGTGTATTTGTTAGGGGGTCGATATACCCCAGTGTATTTGTTAGGGGGTCGATATACCCCAGTGTATTTGTTAGCAGGTCAAGATACCCCAGTGTATTTGTTAGCAGGTCAAGATACCCCAGTGTATTTGCAGGGCCGGCTTTAGGCATAGGCAAACTAGGCAGCCGCCTAGTGCCTCCGATTAGTGGGGGGCTCGCAGAAAAAATATATATTCAAAAAGCCAACTACGACCAAGGTTAAAACAACCAGAAACACCCAATCAGTGCAATACCCTTACTTGTTGATTATTTTTAAATAGTGCATGATTAAAATGTAATCTTTTTAAATGTAAAGTCATCTGTCCAGACACATTTTCTCAAGACTGACAAACAGTGTTAACAAAATGTATGCCAAATTTATAACTGTTTAATATCAAATATTTTAAGCAGTAAATATTTAACTTTTAAATGTCATACGCTTTTAACAGATGGAAAATATAAAAACGACGCAAAGCATGGATTTGGGTGTAGATCTAGATCTAGAAAGTTTGTGTCAATAAAATCATTTGGCGAAATTAAGCTGAAACTTCATTTTTTCTAAATATACGGGTTTTTTTTTCGATTTTAGAGCTTAGCAACGACGACAGCTAAATAAAATTTTAAAAATAATATATTTTAGTAGTCTGGCATGGCAACTTTTTTTTTTTTTTTTTTTTTTTTTAAATTTATTTTTTTTTTTTTTTATTGATTTGTTAAGTTTTTTTTTTTTTTATTATCTCTTCAATGCTGACAATTTATGAGATAGTCGATTTTTATTGACTTAGACATTGACCTATCGCATTATAAAGTTCATTTAAAGATGCACTTAATCGATGCTCTTCGTTTAGCATTGAAAATTCCGATTACTTTTGTATTGGTGGAAAAAAAAACAAGTTGAAATTAATTTTTTTTAAAACAATTTTGAGCACGATTATGAGACAAGATAGCCAGTATGTTAATGATTTATATCGAACGAGTGTCGGGATTATTCACAATTTATTGTAGACTTTGTTGCCATCAAAACACGAAAAGATAATTCTCGTTGTAGGCTTATGACAGGATTTAGGAAACTTTTTGACTGAGAGAGCTATAGACACCACATATTTTGAAAAGTAAGTCTATAAAAGCAATACATTATGTTTAAAACTCTTTTCCAACTGCTTCTTCCCTAGTTTGCTCCTCTGCTCTTAGTGATCCTTCTTTCACTATAGCCCGCCATGTGGTCCTATCCTCAGCCAGGTTTTCCCAGTTTTGTATGTCAGTGTTGGCTACTTTCATGTCTCTCCTGCATATTTCATTGTATCTGAGACATGGCCGACCAACTGACCTTTTCCCTGTTGCCAGCTTGCTGTATAGCACATCTTTGGGTATGCGACCAGTTTACATTCTCTAGACGTGTCCAAGCCAACGGGGGCGTCTTTGGCTTAGTATGGCTGGAATGCTGCTCATGCTTGCTTGAGCCAGGACCTCTGTGTTGGGGACTTTCTCTTGCCATTTAATGTGAAGGATGCGGCGCAGGCATCTGAGGTGGAAGCGACTGAGCCTTCTTTCATGCCTGGTGCTCTGTACGCAGGTCTGGTATACCTGCAGCTTAGTCCTTGCTGTGAGTTTGGCATTGGACCAGACTCTTTTGTACAGTCTAGGCATAACAGTTGCTGCCTTCCCTATTCTACCGCTTATCTCATCTTCCAGTGAGAGGGTGCTCGAGATGTTTGATCCCAGATATTTAAATCTTTTAACAACATCCATGTTGCAGTCGTCTAAAGTGATAGTTGGGAGGGAGGCAGCATCATGTGCCATAATATTGGCTTTCTTTATGCTAATGGTCAGGCCAAAATCTTTGCAGGCTGCGGAGAAGCTGGATACAAGGCTCTACAGTCCGTCTGCTGTGTGAGATATTATTATTATGCTGCTGTTACTAAGCAATAATAAGTATATATTAACATTAATGCAACTTGTGCTGCACGGCATTGCTGATGGCTTTTAGTCTGCATGGTTGATGCGTGGTGAGGTTAAGCTTCATGCAGCCGTTAAACGTGATCGTTTGTTGGTCTTAATGTTCTTAAGATGTGAGCAAGACTGATCGCATGCATACATAGAGCCAAACATGTCAGTACAACGATATACTCACTCGCTTCAGTGTGTGGTATATGACGGGAAGCATGCTCTAAATTTTTACAATCAGCTTTTCTGCGTGTTGAAGTTTTTCCATTTCTGCTCACTTGTGTTGGCTCGACAACTCTACTTGCTATCGTGCAAGTCTTTCAACATCTTCATTCAGTGACTTAAACCGATTCACCCACATGTGTGTAAGCCTTCAGTCAGAAGCTTGGAGCTCAAAATGTCTTGCGGGGATTCAACTTAGGTCAGCGCTGTCCACTGCCAACTTGTGTGGATAGGTGATGAACTTAAAAAGACGTATGAGATCTCTAAGTTCTCCAAATCGCGCTTTAAATTTTAAATGTCTGCAGGAGATTCAAAGTGAAGCCTCCTAGCTGCTGAATATTAATATTACGATGTTGAGCAGGCTCTCTCGATGTGCACGTTTCTTCGAACTCTCCCAGTTTTTCAATTTGTAGAATATGTCCTGTTTCAATGTCCTCGATGAAAGAATTTTAGCTAGTTTTCAAATGCAAACACTGCTTGCTGCAGTGATAAGATTGTATTTCCAGCGCTTTATTTATTTTATTTAGCCGATTTAGATTATTTATTTATATTTAATAAATATGTAGATTAAAGACGCTGAAGAAAAAATAAATTGTAATTAAACATTTGTCTGCGAGCCATGGTTTCTCGTCACGTAGTTTATAACATCTGCACGAATATGTTTGTATAAGTTTCAGTTGTTTGTTGATTTAGATATAAATACAGGTAGTTTTTAATAAATTATGTAATTTCTTTCTTTCATATTTATTTTTTTACTTTTCTATTACATTTGGGGCCACCTAATTCACTTCGCCGGGGGCCTCCAATTACCTAAAGCAGGCCCTGGTATTTGTTAGCAGGTCAACACACTCCCGTGTGTATTTGTTAGCAGGTCGATATACCCCAGTAAATTTTCTTGAAAATCTGACTTGGGAAATAGGGGAAAGCGACTTTCCTGAACACTTTATTTGCCAGCCATCCCACATTCCTAGACCCCTATTAAGCCCACATTACTAGACCCCTGTTAACCCCACATTCCTATACCCCTGTTAACCCCACATTCCTAGACCCCTGTTAACCCCACATTCTTAAACCCCTGTTAACCCCACATTCTTAAACCCCTGTTAACCCCACATTCTTAAACCCCTGTTAACCCCACATTCTTAGACCCCTGTTAACCCCACATTCCTAGACCCCTATTAAGCCCACATTCCTAGACCCCTGTTAACCCCACATTCCTAGACCCCTGTTAAACCCCACATTCCTAGACCCCTGTTAAACCCCACATTCCTAGACCCCCCCTGTTAAACCCCACATTCCTAGACCCCTGTTAAACCCCACATTCCTAGACCCCTGTTAAACCCCACATTCAATGTAATCCCCATGATTCACATCTCCGTCAATATAAACAATTCTCTTGAAATCTGAAACCCGTTGGCTTGCTTTGATGTTCACTTCCTGTCTTCTATTCTTAGCCAACCACTCGAAGATAAATATCTTAAAATATTTCCATCATGTTGACGTCATTTTTTCTAAATAAATTGTTATATTCCTTTCTGGAACTTTTTTAAAATTATTAATTTAATCCGTGAGCATTTTTAAAAAAAAATATTCAGTAATATTGACTCTAAATCTCTAAACTCGAATGTTCCAAATATTGGCCAGAAAATGGGGAAATGTTTTTTAAACATGATTTTTAAAAGATCTCTTTAGCCTGAGTCAATTAAGATGTGGCACATTTACGCCGTCTTGTTTAACGTTGTCAAAACAATCTTCAAATATCTACCACTCAAGGTGCTCGTGTATCTCAATGGCTTTACTGTAAGTTTCTTAAACTTGCATCTCTTCAAGAGTTTTCTGATCAATATTTTGACTTGAAACTTCCACTCAAGTCATCAACCCTCAACTCCTTCACTCTGATCTTTGCTTCAGTGATAACAACCCCAGCCACACAGCCCCCTCGTCACACAGCCCCCTTGTCACACAGCACACTCACCACACAGCCTCCTCCCCACACAGCCCCCTCCCCACACAGCCTCCTCCCCACACAGCACATACAAAAGAGAAGAGTTGTTCATATAAATTCATCATTTACAAGGATCATATTTTTTATGAATGAGTCTAAAGATTCTCCATGTTTTCTTTTTGGGATTAAATTTCTTCTATGTCCTGCTTAAAACAGTTTGCTGGCTTCCTCCATTTTTCCTATTTTATGTAATAGAAATATTTCTTTTGTTAGGGTGAGAGCTTCTTTGGGTAAGCTGAAAAGTGAGAGAATTTTTGTTGTAATCATTTATAACAATTAAATTCAAAATTAATTGTAGAATGATATATTATACAAAAATACTGTGCTTATGTTTGTACAGAAATATTTTATTAGTACAAAGTTTTAAAGAAAAATATATGAACTATATATGTATATAATATATAAATGATTCTCTAAACATTAATCATGTCTCCAAATTATTAAACATTTAAAATCTGAAAAGTTAACATCATCCCATCATTCATCATAGCACTGCAAAAAAAGATTCAATGATGTTGCTTCAAATCAGTATTTTTCTCCATAAATAAAAATCAGAAAATTAATTACTATTACAAGACATAATTTACATTTAAAAATTAATGTTTCAAAGCATTACAAGGAGTTTAATCATTGAATAACTTAATTTTACAGTGTTCCCCCAGTTGATATCAGCGCTGCTGCCTAACAGGGGGAACTTTATGGACGGTTCCTGAAAGTAACCTACAGTGTTCCCCCAGTTGATATCAGAGCTGCTGCCTAACAGGGGGAACTTTATGGACGGTTCCTGAAAGTAACCTACAGTGTTCCCCCAGTTGATATCAGCGCTGCTGCCTAACAGGGGAACTTTATGGACGGTTCCTGAAAGTAACCTGAGAGAGAATTTATACATTATATAAAAGTATGTACAGAGACACACAAATATTTCAGTTACTAATTGAACAATGTTGACAAAACATAGTTAATGGACACATAAGTTATAGACAAGAAATAAACTCTCACTCAACAACCAACTGGTGATGTGTATGAGAACATCTTGACACAACAAGTGTACTACTATGATATCAGATGACAGACACTAAGTGTGTACTACTATGATATCAGATGACAGACACTAAGTGTGTACTACTATGATATCAGATGACAGACACTAAGTGTATACTACTATGATATCAGATGACAGACACTAAGTGTGTACTACTATGATATCAGATGACAGACATCAAGTGTGTACTACTATGATATCAGATGACAGACACTAAGTGTGTACTACTATGATATCAGATGACAGACAATAAGTGTGTACTACTATGATATCAGATGACAGACATCAACATTTATAGTCCATTATTTGCAGTCAAATTCAAAGATACAAGTCCTCTAGATGCAATTCAAAATTTGCTCAAGAGAAGCTAGTTATGCCAATCTTTCCCGACAGAGCATTTCAACACATTTTCTCTATTACAACTGAAACATCACACCTTAAAAGGGGGTGGGGGGGGGAAACACAGCATAACAAATATTTTCTTTTTCTATTTGTTTCTAACAGCTAAAACTGCAGTTTTTAGACCGGCTTAATGTAAAATATAGGTCCAGATTCTCACTGAGAAACTTCTCAGCTGTCATTTGTCATCACATGTCATCATCTGTCCTCATTTGTCAACATCTCATACAACCAACATACAGCAAACATCCTCTGAACGTAATGTTTAAACTATCACAGTAGAAAAAGAGAAATAAAAGAAGGCAGAAAATCTCCTGGCCAAGTCCTGAAATCTATTTATTCCGAATGCCAGGACTTCTTGATCTCATCTTATTCTCCAAGTTGGCGTACAGCTGAGCTTCCAACACCTTCTTGTCGAAAGTGTCGGACTGGTATTTCTCTTTGATGTCATCTCGCAGGGTTTGGCTCCACTGAGCTAAGGCGCGAGTCTGAAAGTAGATACATACTCAATGATTTTATCTTTGCAGGTTCAAAACTTTAACAAACTAAAGAAAACTATCTTTGTGCCCATGATCGAATTCTGTGTATTATATTACATTTAATAAGCCAAATTTTTGTGTACAAATCAAAGTTTATTATTCTTTCTTTGAGTCCAAATTCTAACAAGACTTTAAACAATCAACGAACAAAAGCCAACCTCCAAGACTGTCCTTTCTTTCTCTTCAATAAGATCATCAACTTTTCTCTCTTTCTCTAGAAGCGATCTTTCTAAATTTCTCAGCCTCCTTTTCTCATCTTTTTGTATTCTATGAAAGATGTCAAAAAATTTTGATAAAAATAATCATTTAAAACCAAATAATAACTTTTTTTATTCATGTTCTATTTGTTTTTAATTAAAAAAAAAAATTAGATTCTGAAAAGAAAATATTATATCATTCTGACTTATAAAGATGAAATATTCTGATTTGGTTCAGTTTTAAAATATAAATATTCTGAATAGGTTTCATTATAAAATGTATAAGATTATAATGTCTTGGTTTAGTCATTAAATATGAAATATTCTGACTTGGTTCAGTTATAAAATATGAAATATTCTGACTTGGTTTAGTTATAAAATATGAAATATTCTGACTTGGTTCAGTTATAAAATATGAAATATTCTGACTTGGTTCAGTTATAAAATATGAAATATTCAGTTATAAAATATGAAATATTCTGACTTGGTTCAGTTATAAAATATGAAATATTCTGACTTGGTTCAGTTATAAAATATATAATTATTCTGACTTGGTTTAGTTATAAAATATAAAATTATTCTGACTTGGTTAAGTTATAAAATTATTCTTACTTGGTTTAGTTATAAAATATGAAACCATTCTGATTTGGTTTAGTTATAAAGTTATTCTGACTTGGTTTAGTTTTAAAATATAAAATTATTCTGACTTGGTTAAGTTATAAAATTATTCTTACTTGGTTTAGTTATAAAATATGAAATCATTCTGATTTGGTTTAGTTATAAAGTTATTCTGACTTGGCTTAGTTATAAAATATTAAATCAATCTGACTTGGTTTAGTTTTAAAATATAAAATTATTCTGACTTGGTTTAGTTATAAAATATGAAATCATTCTGATTTGGTTTAGTTATAAAATTATTCTTATTTGGTTTAGTTATAAAATATAAAATCAATCTGACTTGGTTAAGTTTTTGTGATGCTCTAATTCTTTCTCAATCCTCTGTTTCCTGGCCAGCAGCGACTTGAGTTCGATGCTGCGAGTGACAGCTTTCTGTGCACGAATTTCCATCTAGAGTTCAATAGGACAGTGGTGTAGATTGAGTTAAAACTTCATAACTATACAAAAACAACTCAAATTCCAGAATCTATTTATACCATTTTTTAAATTCCTAAATATCTTATTAAATATCATAATAAAATATCATTATTACATATAATCATTACATATCATCATTACATATAATCATTACATATCATCATTACATATCATCATTACATATCATCATTACATATCATCATTACATATCATCATTACATATCATCATTACATATCATCACGACGTGTCGCCCCACCAGAGGTACTACCCTTCCTTAACACCCCATACACTCTCTCTAGGGGGTAGTTCTCCCACCCTTGGTCCCCACTTGACACTCAGCTCTCACCAGTGGCTCCTAGTAACTGTAGCATGCACAGTGGCCACACCCCAGACAACAACTTCGACTAGCTGGCTAAACCTGGTGAGGGTAGCTGTCGGGTCTCAAACCCTCGGTGATCTAGGTATGTCTACCTGTGCACGTGAAGACTGGACTCGATGGCCAATGGTCAAGAAGGCGAGTCTCAGCAAAGTGTGGTGGAACGCTAAGGGCACGACAAGACATACAGGACATCATGGCCATCCACTTCACCCATCTCCATCACCAGCCGTCTCAACTCTGTTGTGCCACTGGATCATGATGGTCTTGGGCGAGAGAGTGAGATCGATGAACTGCGCAATGCTTTCTCACTTACATCCAAGTCATCACGCAAGTCACTTTTGTCATCCATCCCATCCCATCATTCACCACCAAGTCCTGTGGCAAAAGGCAAGCGACGAAGCAGCAAGTTTGGGTACACTGGGAGCCGTAGCCGTAACCCTGCAAATAGGCAGCCCAGGGCATTGGACGTTCTTCACTGACAAAGACCAGAAGTGGAGTCCGGTGGCTCCCTGGGTGACTGAGCAGCCCTTTTTAGGAATGCACTGCTCACCTCCATGGCATGAGCAAGGAGCTAGAAAAGGTGCCCTAAACATTGCCTGCTCCAGCCTTCCCTAGCCAGCTTACCGTGGCTGGTGGGGACCCTATACCAGCGGTTGAAATACAAAAAGGAAAATGAAGACAGTTCCTCTCACATTGGGCACATGGAATGTCCGCACACCCTCCTGGACAGAGACGATGCAAATAGACCTCAGAGGAGAACAGCCCTGATTGGTAAAGAACTTGCCAGGTATAATATAGACGTCGCAGCCCCGAGCGAGACAAGGCTTACGGGCCAAGGAGAGCTCTGTGAAAGAGGCTCCGGCGACACATTCTTCTGGAGTCGCAGACCCAGCAAGGACGGCGATAAGCAGGAGTTGGCTTTGCAGTGAGAACAACCCTTGTCGGAAAAATGGCTGGTCTACCCAAGGGAGTGAATGACAGGCTCATAACCATGAAACTCCCACTGATAGCTGGCAAGAAGCATCTCACCATCATCAGTGCATACGCCCCAACCATGACCAACCCAGATGAAGTCAAGGCAAAGCTTTACGAAGATGTTGCCAAGCTGAAGACCTCTAGTGGCAAGCAGTAATTCGTGAATACTCTGGAGGAGCGCTTGAGATCCAAGCCTCCGGAAAACCAGAACGTGGAGGCAGATTGGGCATCGCTTAGAGAGCTGACTTACACCTCAGCTACTGAGACCCTGGGGCACAAGACCAGAAAAAATAAGGACTGATTTGAAATTGCGAAGTCATAAAGCAGTTACTGGATGAGAAACACCAACTCCACCAAGCTTACCTCAATAACCCCAAGTCCACTTCAAGGGGAGAAGCACTCTACAACATATTCACAGCGAAAACTCCGTCAGATGCAGGACGATTGGCTCAGCAAAAAAGCTGATGAGATCCAAGGCTATGCAGACAGGCGCGACTCTAAGAACTTCTACGAAGCCTTGAAAGAAGTGTATGGCCCAGGTTCCTCAGATTCAAATCCACTTCTCAGCGAAGACGGCAACACTCTCATCTTGGACAAAGGGAAGATCTTGGAGAGGTGGGCTGAACATTTCAACAACATCCTTAATCGCCCCTCGGCAATCAATGACGAAGTCATCAATCGTCTCCCACAAGTGCCAACCAACAAGGCACTGGATGATTCACCAGCCTTGCTCAAGACCCAGAAAGAAATCTGTCTACTTTCAAGTGGCAAAGCACCTGGTTCAGATGCCATACCAGCTGAGGTATACAAGGAAGGGGGATCAGGCCTAACTGAAAGGCTCCACCAGCTATTTCTCTTGATATGGGAGCAAGAGAGGATCCCGCAGGATTTCAAAGATGCATTCTTTGTACGTCTTTATAAAGAAAAGGGAAATATACTGGCTTGTGACAACCACAGAGGCATATCCCTGCTTTCTATCACAGGAAAGATCCCCGCCAGAATCCTGCTCAACCGGCTCATAGCCAATCTTGACCAAGGACTCCTGCCTGAAAGCCAGTGTGGTTTCTGAAGAGAGCGAGGAACCATTTACATGGTTTTTGCTGCCAGGCAGCTGCAAGAGAAAACCAGGAGAGAACTCTGACCTTTTCTCCACCTATGTTGACCTAACAAAGGTTTTCGACACAGTTTGCATAGAGGGTTTGTTGAAGATCATGGCCAAGTATGGTTGCTCAAGCAAATTCATTTCCTTGGTTCAACAATTCCACGAAGGCATGCAGGCCAGAATCCAGGACAGAGGAGAGTCATCTGACCCTTTTCCTGTCACAAACGGTGTCAAGCAGGGATGCGTCCTGGCACCAACGATGTTTAGCATCATGTTTTCTGCCATGCTGACAGAGGCCTTCAGAAACGAGGATGTTGGTGTAAAGCTGAAGTACCGTACAGATGGCAAACTGTTCAACCTTCGGAGGCTTTAGGAAAAAAACCAAGGTCAGGACAGACACAATCAGGAACATGCTTTTTGCAGACGATTGTGCCCTCAATGCTGCCTCAGAGGATGACATGAAACGCAGTGTTAACTTGTTCTCCAGCGCCAGCACAAACTTTGGTCTGACAATTAACACAAAGAAGACTGAAGTCCTTTATCAACCCGCGCCTGGAAAGCCTTATGTTGAGCCCAAAATAACTGTCAACAGCCAGAAACTCATCACAGTGAAACGCTTCACATACCTAGGCAGCACACTGTCTCAAAATGTCACCATTGATGATGAAGTGAATATCAGAACTGCCAGGGCCAGCTCCACTTTTGGCAGGTTGTACCCGAATGTCTGGAACAGAAGAGGCATTACCAACCAGACCAAGGTGAAAGTATATAAGACAGTGGTGCTCCCTCCACTGCTTTATGCATGCAAAACATGGACTGTGTATCCACGCCATGCTAAAAAGCTGAACCACTTTTACACAACAAGCCTCAGGAAGATCCTGGGCATAAAGTGGCAGGACAAAACTCCAGACACAGTGGTACTAACCAAAGCTGGTCTCCCCAGCATCTTCACCCTCCTGATGCAGTCACAGCTTTGCTGGGCAGGGCACCTAACCCGAATGCCAAATGAGAGACTACCAAAGAGACTCTTCTATGGCGAGCTCCAGCATGGCCAGCGGTCCCATGGTGGACAAAAAGAAACGCTTTAAAGACACATTGAAAGACTCTCTGAAAGCGTTTGCAATAAACCCAGACACGTGGGAGGAAGCTGCATTGGACCGGTCCACCTGGCGCCAATCCATCCACGAAGGTGCCAGGACATGCGAGGCAAACAGGATCAATGCCGCAGAAAAGGCCGTGCTGTCAACCCTCCAGGAGACAACCCACTCGTCCCATGTCCCTTCTGTTCCTGAACTTTCCGTGCCAGGATCGGTCTTGTCAGCCATCTGCGCACACATAGACAACCAGTTTCAGCAACCCTCGGATGACTAGAGTGGTCCTCGTCAATTCGATGGACGAACCACAAATGTCATCATTAAATATCATTACATATCATCATTACATATCATCACTACATATCATCATTAAATATCATCATTACATATCATCATTACATATCATCATTACATATAATCATTACATAT
>MUZC01004742.1:72720-84040 GCA_002072015.1 Radix auricularia | reverse complement strand
CTCTAACCATCATTACATATCATCATTACATATCATCACTACATTTCATCATTACATATCATCATTACATATCATCACTACATATCATCATTACATATCATCATTACTTATCATCATTACATATCATCATTACATATCATCATTACATATTATCATTACATATAATCATTACATATCATCATTACATATCATTAATAAATATCACCATTAAATAGCATTAATACATTTTGTAATTTTTCAAAAGAGAAAAGTTAAAGACAAGTCAATAGTTAAAGATTTTAGTTCTTGTAACAATCAAGAAAACTTTGCTGACCTGTTTTTTCTGTTCCAGCAAACTCAAACCCCAGGCTTTTGTTTCGGCTTCCAACTGTTGATGAGAAGTTCTTGCCTTCAGCAGCCTGGCCTTCTCTTGACGGCTGTCACAAATATTAATCAATGATTTGTGATTCCTTGACGTTTTTTATAGTTAAATGTTTTAAAATTATTTCTTATGTAATATTTTTAAAACGCCTAGATATACAATAATTTTATAAAGAAAATCAGCTTTGAAAATTACAATTTATTAACTATGTGCCTACTTACCTATTACTGACACTAGGTACAAATGTTGATCAACGCTACTGAGACTATTTTGTTACATAAGCTTTGATGTATTTTTTTTATTTTAACAAACTTTCCATGAACTTATGAAAAAATATTTTAATGGTAGGTAAGCATGAAAACTGTTTGATGGTAGGTAAGCATTAAAACTGTTTGATGGTAGGTAAGCATTAAAACTGTTTGATGGTTGGTAAGCATTAAAACTGTTTGATGGTTGGTAAGCATTAAAACTGTTTGATGGTTGGTAAGCATTAAAACTGTTTGATGGTATGTAAGCATGAACACTCTTTGATGGTAGGTAAGCATTAAAACTGTTTGATGGTAGGTAAGCATGAACACTGTTTGATGGTAGGTAAGCATTAAAACTGTTTGATGGTTGGTAAGCATTAAAACTGTTTGATGGTAGGTAAGCATTAAAGCTGTTTGATGGTAGGTAAGCATTAAAACTCTTTGATGGTAGGTAAGCATTAAAACTGTTTGATGGTAGGTAAGCATGAACACTCTTTGATGGTAGGTAAGCATTAAAACTGTTTGATGGTAGGTAATCATGAACACTGTTTGATGGTAGGTAAGCATTAAAACTGTTTGATGGTAGGTAACTCTTTGATGGTAGGTGAGCATTAAAACTCTTAGATGGTAGGTAAGCATTAAAACTGTTTGATGGTAGGTAAGCATGAAAACTGTTTGATGGTAGGTTAGGTAAGCATTAAAACTGTTTGATGGTAGGTAAGCATTAAAACTGTTTGATGGTAGGTAAGCATTAAAATTGTTTGATGGTAGGTAAGCATTAAAACTCTTTGATGGTAGGTAAGCATTAAAACTCTTAGATGGTAGGTAAGCATTAAAACTGTTTGATGGTAGGTAACTCTTTGATGGTAGGTAAGCATTAAAACTCGTAGATGGTAGGTAAGCATTAAAACTGTTTGATGGTTGGTAAGCATTAAAACTGTTTGATGGTAGGTAAGCATTAAAGCTGTTTGATGGTAGGTAAGCATTAAAACTCTTTGATGGTAGGTAAGCATGAAAACTGTTTGATGGTAGGTTAGGTAAGCATTAAAACTGTTTGATGGTAGGTAAGCATTAAAACTGTTTGATGGTAGGTAAGCATTAAAACTGTTTGATGGTAGGTAAGCATTAAAACTCTTTGATGGTATGTAAGCATTAAAACTCTTAGATGGTAGGTAAGCATTAAAACTGTTTGATGGTAGGTAACTCTTTGATGGTAGGTAAGCATTAAAACTCTTTGATGGTAGGTAAGCATTAAAACTCTTAGATGGTAGGTAAGCATTAATACTGTTTGATGGTTGGTAAGCATTAAAACTGTTTGATGGTAGGTAAGCATTAAAACTCTTTGATGGTAGGTAAGCATTAAAACTGTTTGATGGTAGGTAACTCTTTGATGGTAGGTAAGCATTAAAACTCTTAGATGGTAGGTAAGCATTAAAACTGTTTGATGGTAGGTAAGCATGAAAACTGTTTGATGGTAGGTAAGCATTAAAACTGTTTGATGGTAGGTAAGCATTAAAACTCTTTGATGGTAGGTAAGCATTAAAACTGTTTGATGGAAGTTAAGCATGAACACTGTTTGATGGTAGGTAAGCATTAAAACTGTTTGATGGTAGGTAACTCTTTGATGGTAGGTAAGCATTAAAACTCTTAGATGGTAGGTAAGCATTTAAACTGTCTGATGGTAGGTAAGCATGCACACTGTTTGATGGATGGTAAGCCACCTACTGATGCTCCTCTAACTGTCTGTTTCTCTGTTCCAGAACTTGGCTCAGATTAGCTTCTGCTTGGCTCAGCCTCATGTCCATGGATGACTTGACCAGTTCTTCATTTTGTCTGACAACAATTAGAAATAATGTTAATATTCATTGAACCATACACAAGTTAACAAGATTGAACCTTGAGTGGTCTGCCTTGTTCATGTGAACATTGAGTGGTCAGCCTTGTTCATGTGAACATTGAGTTGTCTGCCTTGTTCATGTGAACACTGAGTTGTCTGCCTTGTTTATGTGAACATTGAGTTGTCTGCCTTGTTCATGTGAAAACTGAGTTGTCTGCCTTGTTCATGTGAACACTGAGTTGTCTGCCTTGTTCATGTGAACATTGAGTTGTCTGCCTTGTTCATGTGAACACTGAGTGGTCAGCTTTGTTAATGTAAATATTGAGTTGTCTGCCTTGTTCATGTGAACATTGAGTTGTCTACCTTGTTAATGTAAATATTGAGTTGTCTGCCTTGTTCATGTGAACATTGAGTTGTCTGCCCTGTTCATGTGAACATTGAGTTGTCTACCTTGTTCATGTGAACATTGAGTTGTCTACCTTGTTAATGAGAACACTGAGTTGTCTACCTTGTTCATGTGAACATTGAATTATCTACCTCGTTCATGTGAATCATGTACAAATCAATGTGAACATTTAGTTTTGTGCCATGTTCATGTGAACATTGCCATCTGTTAACTAGCAAATTTTAAAGTATAAAAACTTTTTTTTTTTAATAGTATGAATTTATTAGGATTGGATTAATTTGTTGGAATCCGACTGCTAAAATAAATAAAAGTGATAACAGAGACCATTGAAATCTGACTGTCAGAACTGACGTTATGTTACAACGCACATCCTCTCTAAAGTTTGTTGGTCTGTGTGCAAATTAAAAACAAAAAGGTTTGTGCAAAGTTGCACAGAATCCATCTAAAAAAAAATATATTAGAAATTTGCTGTGCAGTAGTTCAAAACTACTGTGGGCCTCAGTCAGATATCTACGCTGCCATGCAACCACACAGCTTAAAGTAACCGTTGGTCACATGACCTTATAACCATAGGCAAAGGACAAGTCAAAAATAGTAACAGTACTAAACCAGCATTGTTTTCCAACTTAAATACAATTCATATATATAGATAGGACAAATAAATAAAAAAGGAAAACCTACTTCTCTTGATTTTTGAGTTGTCTTTTCCTTTGTTCAAACTGCTCCCTTTCTTTCCTGTTGTCTAAAAACTTTTTCTAAATAAAAAATGTTAAAATAAGTTTGTTAGCCAAAATAAATTTTTCATCAACATGATGTATATTTAGACAATGCTAAAATATTTCAAAAGCTTATTTGCTGATTCTATTCTGATTGTTTTTGTTACTGAAACATTCCCTCTAACTACCATTGGATGAAGCAAGCATTCCCTCTAACTACCATTGGATGAAACAAGCATTCCCTCTAACTACCATTGGATGAAACAAACATTCCCTCTAACTACCATTGGATGAAACAAACATTCCCTCTAACTACCATTGGATGAAACAAACATTCCCTCTAACTAATATTGGATGAAACAAACATTCCCTCTAACTAACGTTGGATGAAACAAACATTCTCTCTAACTAGCATTGGATGAAACAAACATTCTCTCTAACTAACATTAACCAACATTGGATGAAACAAACATTCTCTCTAACTAACATTGGATGAAACAAACATTCCCTCTAACTAACATTGGATGAAACAAACATTCCCTCTAACTAACATTGGATGAAGCAAGCATTCCCTCTAACTAACATTGGATGAAGCAAACATCTATAAGTGACAGCTCTCTGAGACCAGACTCAGAAGAAGTAACAGCTGCCGGTTGGAGTTCTGTATGCATTATCAGTGTTAGTCAACTTCTGTATGTACTATCAGTGTTAGTCAACTTCTGTATGTACTATCAGTGTTAGTCAACTTCTGTATGTACCATCAGTGTTAGACAACTTCTGTATGTATTATCTATGTTAGTCAACTTCTGTATGTACTATCAGTGTTAGTCAACTTCTGTATGTACTATCAGTGTTAGTCAACTTCTGTATGTACCATCAGTGTTAGTCAACTTACCAAACTTTCTTGATGGATTCTAACATCTTTTTTTTCAGAAGCAGATCCAAGATCAGATAACTGTTTTGCTAACAATAACTCTGCCACTTCTTTATCGTCACACTCTTGAGCTTTCCGATTCTGGGCCTTAAATTTAATAACCATCAAGTTAATAGTTTTTATTTCTTCAACCCGTTTTAATCATAGGTTTAGCTGTAAATCTTACTTTATGAATACGAGATCATAATGATATTCTGTTGACATGAGCTGAGCCAAAGTAACAAATAAGTTAACTATAATTTTGTTTTTGAATCATCAAAATTAATCATCTGCAACTTGAAGAAAAAAGTGGTAGCGCGCTGGACTGCCGAACCATTGCACATACTTGAGTCACGAGTTCGAGCCTCGGTACTGGCATGGCCCCCGGGGCATTGTGCTAGCCACACAATCCCTTACTCGTTAGTGGTGGCTAAATAAACTTGTGAACGCTACTTCACTTGCCCTAGAGCCCGACATGGACTGAAAAGGGGGTTATTTCAATCTTCAGAAATAACATTCTCTACTTAACATTTAGATAAAAAGGTTACTAAGAAAAAACAATAGGAAAAGGTATTATGTTACCAAACAGATTGCTCATCAACTTTTGCCATTTTTATTTTAAAGTTTTTTTTAATACATTCCCTGAGTCAACAATGATCACTTTCAAGTGTTAATTATTTAAATGTGGAGAATGGTGAAGCGGAAGAGGACTATATTTTGTGGGATGACATTTTCTGATGTTTCCATTGAATAGGGCAGTGTTGGGCAAGCTCATTTGTCAAATAAAAAAACCCGTAAAAAAACAAGTTTTTCACTATAAATCCTTTATATACAAGACATAACTATAAGGATGTTCATTATAATATGCAGGGCAAAACTATCCGAAGATAGAAAATTCTAGCTATGTCTCGTAAAACGTGTTTAATATAATGCACACCGATCGTGAAAATATTTTTAAAAAGTACTGTCAATGTAATGCGCACCATTGCGCGACATGAAAGGTTGTTGAACATATTATGCACCACAACACTATCTCAAAAAATTAACATGATATAAAGAGATAAATAAAATAATTTAAAAATTACTGTCCATTTGATCGAATTGAAATTTTGATACATCATTTTTATCATTGGCATGAGTCTGCCTGCAAAATTTTAGCTTGTTAGCTTACCAAAAAAAAGGGTTAAAAATCAATCCAAAGTTTTTTCAGCAAGGTCGCACGGTTGGTCGGTCGCATGGCTCAGACACCACAAGTTAATATAAAGGATTTAAAAAGCCTCAAAAATCATACGGGAACATTTAAAATTTGTCTGAGATTGAAAGCCAAATCTTGTACAAGAACCCGTATAGAAACTTGTTTTTTGGAGTCAGTTTAAACTAGCCACTGAACACTAAATAAAATCAGATATGTCAATAATTTTAAAGACAAACATTGGAAAACACTAATTTAATGTGAACTATGACCTTGCACCTGGTTGTCAAAACAGATTTGTGTCTGACTGGACACATTTGGCAACCAATAATATAGTGAAAGTAAGGCTTTCCCTAGTAACACTAATGGCAGGTTGACCATTCCCTAGTAACACTAATGGCAGGTTGACCATTCCCTAGTAACACTAATGGCAGGTCCTAGTAACACTAATGGCAGGTTGACCATTCCCTAGTAACACTAATGGCAGGTTGACCATTCCCTAGTAACACTAAAGGCAGGTTGACCACACCATGCGGAATATTACCTTGATTTCTTTAAGTAAATTCTTCTTTCTGATTCTGTCAGCTATTTCCATCTCCTGAAAGTTTATAAAAATTTGTTATGTCAACAATCATAATCTATTACTGGCAATCTGTAATGGTATATGTGTTAGAAATCTTTGTTTGAAAACAAAGCTAACATATATATAGCAAACATATTCTAGAGTAGCAGACTGTGTCAATCTTTGCTGTGACTCAGGTGGGCTATTGTAGAGTAGCAGACTGTGTCAATCATTGCTGTGACTCAGGTGGGATATTGTAGAGTAGCAGACTGTGTCTATCATGCTGTGACTCAGGTGGGCTATTGTAGAGTAGCAGACTGTGTCAATCCTTGCTGTGACTCAGGTGGGCTATTGTAGAGTAGCAGACTGTGTCAATCATTGCTGTGACTCAGGTGGGCTATTGTAGAGTAGCAGACTGTGTCTATCTTTGCTGTGACTCAGGTGGGCTATTGTAGAGTAGAAGACTGTGTCAATCTTTGCTGTGACTCAGGTGGGCTATTGTAGAGTAGCAGACTGTGTCAATCCTTGCTGTGACTCAGGTGGGCTATTGTAGAGTAGCAGACTGTGTCAATCCTTGCTGTGACTCAGGTGGGCTATTGTAGAGTAGCAGACTGTGTCAATCCTTGCTGTGACTCAGGTGGGCTATTGTAGAGTAGCAGACTGTGTCAATCCTTGCTGTGACTCAGGTGGGCTATTGTAGAGTAGCAGACTGTGTCAATCCTTGCTGTGACTCAGGTGGGCTATTGTAGAGTAGCAGACTGTGTCAATCCTTGCTGTGACTCAGGTGGGCTATTGTAGAGTAGCAGACTGTGTCAATCCTTGCTGTGACTCAGGTGGGCTATTGTAGAGTAGCAGACTGTGTCAATCCTTGCTGNGGTAGAAATTTGAGATATCTGAGGACTTACTTGGTAGAAATTTGAGATATCTGAGGACTTACTTGGTAGAAATTTGAGATATCTGAGGACTTACTTGGTAGAAATTTGAGATATCTGAGGACTTACTTGGTAGAAATTTTAGATATCTGAGGACTTACTTGGTAGAAATGTGAGATATCTGAGGACTTACTTGGTAGAAATTTGAGATATCTGAGGACTTACTTGGTAGAAATTTGAGATATCTGAGGACTTACTTGGTAGAAATTTGAGATATCTGAGGACTTACTTGGTAGAAATTTGAGATATCTGAGGACTTACTTGGTAGAAATTTGAGATATCTGAGGACTTACTTGGTAGAAATTTGAGATATCTGAGGACTTACTTGGTAGATGTAGAGTAGCAGACTGTGTCAATCCTTGATGTGACTCAGGTGGGCTATTGTAGAGTAGCAGACTGTGTCAATCCTTGCTGTGACTCAGGTGGGCTATTGTAGAGTAGCAGACTGTGTCAATCCTTGATGTGACTCAGGTGGGCTATTTTAGAGTAGCAGACTCAGGCAGTTATGTCCAGAAAACAAAGCTGGTGCCAGTTGTTGGTCTCGTCTGTGTACGACGTACATGTTCGGGAGATCATGAAATGTTGACTCAAATTATTGAATAAAAAGAAACCATTTACTCTAGCAATCAGTAAAGTAATTAGTAATACTGATTTTATGTGTGATATATTTTTATTATTCATCACTCAAGTGTTACCCAGTTTCATTTTTAATTATCAAATAATATAAACTAATTTACACAAAGGACTTTTCTAATATTTAAGAGTCTATTATTATTTTAGCAACACTATAACAACTCCATGTGATGTTGCTACGTTTCATACGGGTTAGAGTTAGGGTTAGGTAACACTATAACAACTCCATGTGATGTTGCTACGTTTCATACGGGTTAGAGTTAGGGTTAGGTAACACTATAACAACTCCATGTGATGTTGCTATGTTTCATACGGGTTAGGGTTAGGTAACACTATAACAACTCCAAGTGATGTGCTATGTTTCATACGGGTTAGGGTTAGGTAACACTATAACAACTCCATGAGATGTTGCCACGTTTCATACGGGTTAGGGTTAGGGTTAGGTAACACTATAACAACTCCATGTGATTTTGCCAAGTTTCATGACTGATTCAAACTTTTTCATCAGCAAACTGTTCCCTACGTGTCACATGTTAAAATATGTGGGGAGAGGAGGTCACGTGACGGAAGTAAGGCACAGACCAGAATGCATTGGAAGACGGTAGTGGAGAGTACAGAAGGCACGAGAGAGACAGATGGTTGTGTTTGAATTCTCTCTGACAATTTTCACCTTGTAAAATTGTACATAAGTTGCTGCATTAAACTTATTTTGTGATTACTTAAGATTTCAATTTTATTATTGTGAAGTAAACATTGTTGTTAAATAACGCCTACAAGAAAATGGAAAAACAACTCTTTTACACTATGCCCCAATGATTGCCATAAAGGTTTGTAGAAGTGAACCTGTCTAATTGTTCAACCTGGTACATCACATTACTAGTTATTGCCAACAATAGAAAATGTCAACCTGACCTTTAACCTCAGCTGATTCATCAAAACTAATTCTCTATATGACTGATCCTCGTGTGATAACAGCGCCCTAATTTGTCTCTCCTCTTCCTCCTCTTTTTCTCTCCTTTCCTCATCTCTGCTCTGAAACAATAAAAAAAAATTCTTATATTATAACTAACAGCCCACTTTATTCTGCACACCCAGCTGTAGTAAGATGTCATTAGTCAGATATCATGGGATTAGTCAGATATCATGGGATTACATGATTAGTCAGATATCATGGGATTAGTCAGATGTGATGAGATTAGTCAGATATCATGGGATTAGTCAGATGTGATGAGATTAGTCAGATATCATGGGATTAGTTAGATATCATGGGATTAGTCAGATGTGATGAGATTAGTCAGATGTGATGATATTAGTCTGATAACATGGGATTAGTCAGATGTGATGAGATTAGTCAGATATCATGGGATTAGTCAGATGTGATGAGATTAGTCAGATGTGATGAGATTAGTCTGATATCATGGGATTAGTCAGATATGATGTGATTAGTCAGAAATCATGGGATTAGATGTCATTAGTCAGATATCATGGGATTAGTCAGATATCATGGGATTAGTCAGAAATCATGGGATTATTCAGATATCATGGGATTAGTCAGATATCATGGGATTAGTCAGATGTGATGAGATTAATCAGATATCATGGGATTAGTTAGATATCATGGGATTAGTCTGATGTGATGAGATTAGTCAGATGTGATGATATTAGTCTGATATCATGGGATTAGTCAGATATGATAGGATTAGTCAGATATCATGGGATTAGTCAGATATCATGGGGTTAGTCAGATATCATGGGATTAGAATATAAGTAATGAAACATTGCAGTTACATAGAATTTCCTTTTATTATATTTATAAAATGAAGTGTTATAGTTTTTGAACATTTTTATACAATTCTAATTTTAAGAAGTAAACTAAATTTAAGAAAAAGTAATATGTATTTGTATATATATATATTTAACTTTGACCCTACTTTACGGGTTTCTTTTATTCTTGTTTCCTCTGCCAAAAGTCTGCGTCTCTTGTTTTCAGCAATTATCCTCAAAATTTCTTCCCGTCTTTTCTGGTCTTCCCATAAGCGGTGAGCATCATTTATTACTAACAGACTTTTTTGTTCACTTTCTCTGCGATCTTTCATCAGCTTTAAAATTTTCTCATCCTATGAAATCCAATGTACAGATATTTGTTCTCTTTGATGTTTCATGCAAGTGTCATATTAACTTGTAGGGATTTATGCACCAAAAACGCATATTTTTACAGTTACATAAATATCCACTAAAAGTATTCGTTTATTATACTAACAGCATTATACTTTTAGAATACTTTATAGCAGCATAAAAGTTTAAACAATCACCCTTGCTGGAAGATGAACCCCGCTTGGTGCAGATCCACTCCTGAATCTGACTTTAACACCTAGCGTCACAGATGGGCTACAACGTTGGCTTTTTCTTTTATCAGCTGAGTGGGGACGTGCTCTGAAGATAAAATCAAACAACTCTCTCTGGACACAGCAAACAACTCTCTCTGGACACAGCAAACAACTCTCTCTAGACACAGCAAACAACTCTCTCTGGACACAGCAAACAACTCTCTCTCTGGACACAGTCAAATCAAACAACTCTCTCTGGACACAGCAAACAACTCTCTCTGGACACAGCAAACAACTCTCTCTCTGGACACAGTCAAATCAAACAACTCTCTCTGGACATAGCAAACAACTCTCTCTGGACACAGCAAACAACTCTCTCTGGACACAGCAAACAACTCTCTCTGGACACAGCAAACAACTCTCTCTGGACACAGTCAAATATAACAATTCTCTCTAAGGACACAGTCAAATCAAACAACTCTCTCTGGACACAGCAAACAACTCTCTCTGGACACAGTCAAATCAAACAATTCTCTCTGGACACAGTCAAATAAAACAATTCTCTCTAAGGACACAGTCAAATCAAACAACTTTCTCTGGACACAGTCAAATTTCATACTGGCCTCAGCCTTGAAATTATCTTTGAAATAAATTTTTAGACCAGTTAAATGCAGATTAAATTAAAAAGTCATTTGATATTTTAAAAAAACGTTAATGTAATGTTAGACAGCTTAATAAAATATTATCAGATATTGTATCACCTGATAGAAATGTGAGATATCTGAGGACTTACTTGGTAGACATGTGAGATATCTGAGGACTTACTTGGTAGAAATGTGAGATATCTGAGGACTTACTTGGTAGAAATGTGAGATATCTGAGGACTTACTTGGTAGAAATTTGAGATATCTGAGGACTTACTTGGTAGAAATTTGAGATATCTGAGGACTTACTTGGTAGAAATTTGAGATATCTGAGGACTTACTTGGTAGAAATTTGAGATATCTGAGGACTTACTTGGTAGAAATTTGAGATATCTGAGGACTTACTTGGTAGAAATTTGAGATATCTGAGGACTTACTTGGTAGAAATTTGAGATATCTGAGGACTTACTTGGTAGAAATTTGAGATATCTGAGGACTTACTTGGTAGAAATTTGAGATATCTGAGGACTTACTTGGTAGAAATTTGAG
>MUZC01004742.1:42652-70659 GCA_002072015.1 Radix auricularia | reverse complement strand
ATGTCTGAGGACTTACTTGGTAGAAATTTGAGATATCTGATGACTTACTTGGTAGAAATTTGAGATATCTGAGGTCTTTTTTGGTAGAAATTTGAGATATCTGAGAACTCACCTGGTAGAAATGTGGGATATCTGAGAACTCACCTGGTAGACATGTCAGATGTCTGAGAACTCACCTGGTAGACATGTCAGATATCTGAGAACTCACCTGGTAGACATGTGGGATATCTGCGAACTCACCTGGTAGAAATGTGGGTTATCTGAGAACTCACCTGGTAGAAATGTCAGATATCTGAGAACTCACCTGGTAGAAATGTGGGATATCTGAGAACTCACCTGGTAGAAATGTCAGATATCTGAGAACTCACCTGGTAGAAATGACAGATATCTGAGAACTCAGCTGGTAGAAATGTCAAATATCTGAGAACTCAAATGGTAGAAATGTCATATATCTGAGAACTCACCTGGTAGAAATGTGAGATATCTGAGAACTCACCTGGTAGAAATGTCATATATCTGAGAACTCACCTGGTAGAATTGTGAGATATCTGAGGACTCTTGTCTTTCTTGGATACAAGCTCTCTATGCAACTTTGTACTTTCTTTATCAAACAAACTAGATTTTAAATAATTAAATTGATATAATAAAATGAAGACATTTTACTTCTTTAAAAATCCTTACATTATGTTAAAATTGTTAAAATATTGTTTAAAAATCCTAATATTATATTAACATATTCTCTAAAAATCCAAATATTATGTTAATATATTGTTTAAAAATTACTTTTAATATAATAAACTTGTCTAATATTTTTAAAAAAAATTAAAGTCCAGATTGATCAGTTGACACCATTTTTTAGTACATTTTTAATTTTTACCAAGCAATTAAATAGTTTAGCCATTTTTAAACTTTTACCAAGCAATTAAATAGTTTAGCCATTTTTAAACTTTTACCAAGCAATTAAATAGTTTAGCTATTTTTAAAATTTAACCAAGCAATTAAATAGTTTAGCCATTTTTAAACTTTTACCAAGCAATTAAATAGTTTAGCCATATCTTTTAAAAAGTAACCTTTGTTTTTCCTTTCTTGTACCAGTTGTGGTACTTTTCCTCTGTGATGTGAAACCGTTGCTTTTTATGAAATCTGTTGTAAAAGGTAACAACAATTATTTTTAAAAACTTCTTTAATGTTTCATTAATTTTTCATTAAAGGCCATGAGTTGTTATTAAGTTTACAAACTGTATGACAGTAATAATCAAATTAGGAAAATAAGCTGCTTTTAGGTTGATTAGGGATTAAAAAAAAAAGAACGTTCATTCTCAAATGTTTGTAAAGAAACATTTAAATTTTAGCTGATGAAAAAGGAGATTTTGCAGGAATTCAGTAAATACACTAAGACACACATCTGTAAAACATAGCTTTATTAGAAGTAAAAAATTATAATAATTTGTTATTAAAGAATTCTTCTTGTTTTCACCGGAAACCATTGAATTACCAATCTAAAATTATTTAGGTAACTTAACTTTAATTTATATTTGTTTAAATTTATCTGATACTCACAATAAGTAAATATTTCAATTAATAATAACTTTGAATAAGTTACAAACAAATATACATAAATATCGTCTTTCCCAATTCCATTCACAGGTAAGTATCTCACCAACAAAAGGATGAGTTAAATATCTCGAAATATAAAGGATGAGTTAAGTATCTCACCGACTAAAGGATGAGTTAAGTATCTCACCATTTAAAGGATGAGTTAAGTATCTCACCGACTAAAGGATGAGTTAAGTATCTCACCATTTAAAGGATGAGTTAAGTATCTCACCATCTAAAGGATGAGTTAAGTATCTCACCATCTAAAGGATGAGTTAAGTATCTCACCATCTAAATGAGTTAAGTATCTCACCATCTAAAGGATGAGTTAAGTATCTCACCATCTAAAGGATGAGTTAAGTATCTAACCATCTAAAGGATGAACTAAGTATCTCACCATCTAAAGGATGAGTTGATTTCAGGGTTTTTGAAAAGTTCTTGGATGTTTTCAGGTTTTCCCCTTGTATTATTCTACTTCTTTCTTCTCTGCATAACTGTAATTTTTCTAGGGAAAAAAATTATCAATAATTGTAAAGCATTAGTTTTATTCATTTTGATGTATTGAAAATATCTCCCATCATCCTGAAGGAAACTAAACAATATATATATATACAGTCGAAACTGCTTAAGTCGACGGCGTTGGGGTATGAAAAATGGCATCGATATAACCGATGATCGAGTTAAAGCGAAAACCAATATGGTGGCAAAATATTAACATGCGCTTGAAATTTCTTTATGTACGTGTTGTGCGTTAATTAGTGATGGGACGATTAATCAGAATCATATCGGAATATCGGGACCCTATTTCTTCACTCTTTCTTAAGGTTGTTAAGACCGTTTGTTTTTAAAGACCGTTTAAGTTTAAATATAACGCCGTTTTGCGGTGATTCCCAGATTGAGCGATACCGTGCCTTCGAAGCTACACAAATAAGTAACCTACACATACCCTTATTGTCCCCGAACCATTCTCTTCCTAATCATCTTCTTTGGGTCTTACAATGGACTCAGAATGGTCTATCGTGACCTATATATGACTCATGAGAAAGCGAACTCTTCTCTATATAAACGTACACAAATAAATTAGGTACTCCTTTTGAACTTTTGAACCTTCAACTTTGACATATTTTAATTAATTCTAACCAATAGTTAAATGGCTTTTGCACACGGCAAATTCTTATGAATGAAACAATGAGAACAAAGCAGTAGTACGGTACATGTAATGGTCAAAATGAGGTTGAAGGATGAATGGTTGCCAATGACAACAAGTTTGCACACGGTACATTTTATTATTCCATACGATCCCCTCAGCTTACAATTCCTTCGGTAACTTGATGCTAATAGGACTAACCAACAACAATGGTGTGGGAGATTGAGAGTGGGGGTGGGTAAACTGTCTGTAGTCTGTTATATTATATATTTTAAAATCTGGGGAGCCTTGTTTACAGTAAGCAGCCTATGATTTTGGTATCGTCCCATCACTAGCGTTAATAAATGATAATGTTCATGCACGTGTTTTTGGAGTTTTTTTTAAACACAACAGCATTGCCGTTAATTGTTTGATGAAGCTATCGGCATGCTATAAAATTGTACATACATGTTTGCTAACAACAAAAGATATATGTGCACCAACTGACAGCAGAAATTTACAAATTTAAAATAAAAACCAACGTCGATTATCGATAAAAAATAAGAATTTCAAAAGCCGGCAATTGCCATAGTACCAGAAGCAACACAGCGCTGAGAGCAAAACGCAAGTGGGCTGTGACGTCACCAGCAGACCCTGATGAGGCAGAAACTTGGTCCCTTGGTTATAAAAAAATCATAGCTAACATTTTCAAAAGCTGGCGATTGGTCATGGGGATCGAGATAACCGATGTTAAGTGGCAAATTTGACCCTTTTTTGTGCTCGTGTTATGAGGTTTCGGCAACTTTAAAAAATCGAATTAAACGAGGAGAAAATGCAAAGACAAAGAGAGAATTTGGCGGTTCCAATAAAAAACGTCGACATAATAGGGTGGTAGAGCTAACCGAGCTCGAGGTAAGTGGGTTCGACTGTATATATATATATTATAATAAAATTAACTAAATCTACTAATGCTTTTGGAGCAATGTATCAATGTATCAAGCTAAGATTTTTTTTTCAACTATTGGGTTATTAAAAATTCTTTATAAAATAAAGATAAATAACAGATAATTTTTCCATTAA
The DNA here is from genome assembly GCA_002072015.1 of Radix auricularia. Taxonomy (NCBI): domain Eukaryota; kingdom Metazoa; phylum Mollusca; class Gastropoda; family Lymnaeidae; genus Radix; species Radix auricularia. Next base: position 66,857 of record MUZC01004742.1, on the reverse strand, counting down.
AGAAAACAAAAACCCCTCAAGGATACAATGGAAGTTACCCACTTTGTCTAATGTGCTCTCTCTCATCATAAAAATTATAGATCATCTGTAGTGGTATATCTTGTGGCAAAAACTCTTCCTGAAATTCTGCTAAGGGTTTGTAAAGTAGCTCAATAGGCTAGAAAGTAAATAAAATAAACAGTTGAAATTTTAAAAAATATTTAAAGAAATAAATAAGCAAATTGCAGGCTATAAATTGTTTATAACAGTCAAGAACTCTTTTATTAATATCATCTGAAATTATAGATCTTGTTTTTTCAAAGGATAACAAAGGCATTGATATTTTAAAATCCTTTTTAATAAATAAAAACAAATTTTAGAAATGAGTTTGTGATTTTGTTAAAGTATTATGCAATTATATACACAAGTGTTTCACCTATTTCACAATCACTAAATAACAATGGGCTTCAATAGCAGTGGACACTTGTATATTTCCTGGAATCCTACTTATTGCTACAAATTGCTCTGGTTATACTTATCATTTTTTTTTTTTAAATCTTTATATTTTGTTATTTATTTTTACCTTAACATTCAATTTTGAACAGGCTTCCAAAGATCTTGGACTTGTGAGGACATACTTGCTATTTTCAAATTTACCATCCTCCAAATTATTTAAGTCTATATGTAGATTTAAATCTGCAAGGAGTAAAAAAAAAATGAACTTTGGAGTCAGGCAAACGTTTAAGATTAGAAGTTGTGTACACATATTATAGCAGCCATTTACCTGAAAGAGATTTTCTTTTAAAATTACATTGAATTTTATCCTTTTTAGAAATATTGTATTTTCATTAAAAATAACATGAATTAAATTTAACTAATGAAAATATGTTCAATGCTTAAGATTATTTTAATATATAAGGCTTCAATGAAGAAAATAGCTGATACTGAACCACTGAAATTGGTTTTATTCAAAGGCATAGATATGGTACAATTTTTATTCTGTGTGGCCCTCCAATTTCATGAAGACAGTGAAGAATTTGTACGGTCTTAAAATAAATTTAAAGACACATTTTACAGATTCATAAATTTACTGATACAATAAATTAAATACATTGCATTACAACCTAGTCTAAAGCCAAGGCTAACATCTGTCTATGAAAGTGTATTCCTTGTGATTAAACAAAATGAGGTGTATTGCTTGTTTCATTATCAGGCTGTCTAGTCTTTTCTTAATTAGAATTATACATTAATTTATAATTTATCTCCTGCAGTCAAACAAATAGGACCCTATGGTTCTTATGGCAAATTTACGAAAGGGACAAAGGTAAATGAAGATCCAATAAGCCTTCATCCAGTCAATTTTAGAGCATCCTTTTGCAGTCTGTGACCTATATACCCAGAAGACCATAAAAGGTAGAGTGGTCCAGCAATGAGCAGCTTGCTTTGTTCAAAACCAAGCAGCATACTAGAAACTCTAGGGTAGCCACCACTTGAAAAATGGTGAGGACTGTCAAGGTTGTTAAAACTGTCCAAAATAAAGAGAAGCAGGTCCAATACTCCATCACAAGGGCGGATTAAGACTGCACAGGGCCCCTGGCTGCAATTCAAATGAGGGCCCGATCCAGCCAGTGTGGCTTTAAATAAAATTATTGCTAGCAGCTATTATAAGACTGCAACTAAATAATCCATTGGTTCCTTGCTCATGCGTTATCTGCACTACGGGAATGGCTTTCCCAGCTAAAAATATTATTCATGAAATAAACAAACACGAAGACATAAATATTTGAATGAAATGTTTGCCGATATACTAAAATTGATTGTAAAAGACAAATAAAAAGCTTATTTCACCACTGGGATTCGATCCCAACATAGCATGCACCACAAGCCTAAACACATTCATACAGCCACGAGAGCCAAACGGTAATTATAAATTTTAATTTTTCTCTTATTGAGCCCATCAAATCAGGTTTTTCTATTATTAAGACTATCTGGTCCGAATAGCGATCAGATTTTAATAGATAAGATTTTATTTATTTTTTTATGATATTTCCAAGGATTCATACAAACTTTGACCACCTTTATTATAAAATGTTTATTTTCATTTTATCTACATATATAATTCTCATCATGGTCTAACCATGCCGCACACCAAGCAAGTAGCAAGTAGCAAGCTGTCTGACCCAACCGACCAATCAGATTTCAAGAAAAGGTAGTGCTCAGCGTGGGGGGTCATCGAGACCAACAATTCGTTGAATTGAGGTCAATTGCTATGTTCTTTCAGAAGAACAAAATGTCATGTATTTCGTAATGTAGTGGTTATTACATTCGCCTAACACGCAGAGGTCGCAGGTTCAATCCCTAGCTAAGACATTACTTTTTTTAATTTTTAAAAATGTTTGTGTTTGTGCCCGTTTATTTCCCATTTTCTTTTCGAACAAGACTTCAGGGTTGCCAACCATCTGTAAATTTACAAACAGACCGTCAAGATTTGTCCATAAACTGCCTGTCCGTAAAATTCCGTACAAAAAGTCCATTAAAAAAATTGACAAAATGTGGAATCTCATTGTCAGAAAAATCATTTTTGTGATACATATTTTCTTGATTCAAATTTTCATGTTTAAATTAATTTAGTGGCATCCTGCGCTCTATTAATAAACTGTAAGAGCTTACTTGACAGTGGAAAGTACATACTTTAAATCACGCAATAAATTATTCATTAGTTATCAAACTAAACTACAGCTGTAAAAAGTAGATGATCCATCGACTGTTAAAAAGTTTATTTTTCTGTTCTTGAATTTTATACCAATGCAGTCGTGCAATCAAGAAAAGAAGGCCTATTAGCAACAGAGTGCTGAAGCTCATGTCAGTACTAAAACCATCTAACAGTGACTAACAGAATATCGGTGGAACAGTTGGAAATTTGGTTGTCATCATTTTTAATAAAAATGTAACTGCACATTTTAAATCAGGTAAAGTTTAGTTTTAATTTTTTTTTAACCCAGTTATTGCGGTATAGGCATTATTATGTAAATGCATAATATAAAATAATGTTAAATTTTCTAACACTAACACAAGACTAGACTTGCTCACTCAGTACTCAGTGTTAAATTCAAATAATTCTAATAAATCCATTCTGATATGAACTAACCACTAAATCTTTTTTAAAATATTTATAACATTTAGTAATGCATACCACTTACCAGTGTCCATTATTCACAAAGAGATATGTTTTTAATTACTTAGTTGATAACATTCAAAATCATTTCTACATGAATTCTAAGTTTTTTATGAAACGAGTTATGACGCCATTTTACAACAATAACCCCTTAAAAATGATAAACTAGTTACTAGAAATCGGTACAAACATATTTGAACTATTAGTTTTAATTAATTACAGATAAATTAGTTGCTTTGAAATTAAAATTTTATCATTAAATGTTTACATATTATACTACTTTAATTACAAGAAAATTAATATGTATTGATTTTAATGTTATTTTTTATTTGTTTTTTTTTTTAAGTTGTTTTAATAAAATCCCATGCATATGAGCTTTATCCGCTTTCGATTTCAGAAGGTCACGGCTCCCAGTAAAAATACAGTGATACTAATCGGGTTATAATATGCTTTGTGGAGAAATATTTTCTCCATAATAAAGTCATGCGAATTAGAATTAAACGTCGAATGCCACGTTCTGTCTATCTGATAACAGCAGTCCTGGGTGTCGCAAGTGGAATCTATATTTTTGATCCTCTATTACGAGCTCAACATCAAGAGAGGTTGCAGCAGTCCCAACTGGACAAAAACAATAAAAACAAAACGGACTCCAAACTCTAGTCTGACATCGCAAGTCTTAATTGCGGAGTCTGCTAAAAATCGAAGACAGCTCGTTTATTCAACGCTAGACAACTTATTAATTCAACGTCAGAAGTAAGACAGCCTTTATTTTTAATTGTAGTTTGTAATCATTGTAAATGAAAATGCTTGTTGTACTTGTAAAATTATCGGAGTGTCTACTGCTACGACAAAGTAATGGCAGACAACCCGCGCGGATGTGGCTGGTGCTACGACATGTCGTAAACAATTTTCTGTATTTTCAATTATGCTATTACTAATACTTAAATACTAAACTATAATTCTCATAATGAAATATCATGATCACTAGATAAGCTTATTAATGAATTTTAAAGGATTAAAAAGAATCTAGATTGAGCCATTAAATGAAAAACAGTTATAAATTTAAAAAATTACTTTTTCTCAGCAGCTTCGCTAGATCAAATGTTAGTACGGTTGCTTCGGAAATGATATAATATTATCGATATCAGGATCGAATCCCGCTGCCGTCTTGTTTTGTTTTTTTTTACATTTTATTTATTATTTTTTTTTTTTTTAAATCCTAATGAGTATGCTGATAATTTTTGTTATTATTCTGAAAAGCANTAACGCTAGCAACATCCGACCGGGTCGTCTGCTGCTACGACAGTCGTAAAAATGTGATATGTCTGATATGTGCTTACTTACAGTTACGACTAAAGCTGTATTTAATTATGCTAATACTACTATATTTTTTTTTCTTCTTTTGATTTGTGAGTCGACACTCAGTCGGCATCATCAACGAAAAAGGTGAGGCGTGAGTTTAAAAAATGACTATAAACCACCACTGTTACTTAATTGTTTGGAAGATATTTTTGAAACATTCTCTGAATTGAAGGCATCGCAAAAAAGTGCTGAACGCAAGCGGGTGAAGCATGATTTGAAGCCAATGTCAGACGAAGGAGGCATAGTGCATCGTACCCCGCAGACTTGCTCGTCATAAAAAGAGAGGCGGGGGGGGGTGCTGAGAAAACGGACACAAACAGCAACACAAAGTAATAGTACTAATAGTAATAGGGGGGGGAGGAAGGTGAGTAAACGAGGAGTCCTGTGCGGTTGTTATTACCTGCCCCCCTCCTCAATAGTAATAGTATTTGTAATAGAGTGAAAATGAGGTAGAAAGATGAATGGAATGGTTTCCTGTGACAAGTCTGCACACGGCACATTTTATTATTCCACACGAAACAAATTATTTTAGGCCTACATTCTTGCGATTGTGAGGGAATCGTTGCTTGAGGATTTTCATTTACGGCTTTAGGCTTTACGGTATACTTAATTTTAATGGATCGGCATCACTTACACAAGTCACAAGTATAGGCCTACTATAGTATAGCAAAATCGGCTGATATATTTATAATCGGTAGACCAATATTATATTAAAATTAAATCTATTTAAATAATTCATTTAAATAAATTTAGATTTTAGAATTAATGCACACACAAATAATGTCGTATTATAATATACATGTGTATACAATATAAAGAAGAGTTTGTTAAGATTTAATTCTTTCCTGGTGTCTACTGCAAAGAGTGACTAAAACTAGTCGTAGCAGAAGTTGCGTATGTCATAGCACTAGTTTCCTGACTAGCGCTACGAAATGTCGTAACGCTAGCAACATCCGACCGGTTCGTCTGCTGTTATGACAATCTTGTCGTAACGCTAGCAACATCCCGCCGGATTGTCTGCTGTTACGACATGTCGTAGCACTAGTTTCCTGACTAGCGCTACGACATGTCATAACGCTAGCAACATCCGACCGGGTCGTCTGCTGCTACGACAAAATTGTCGTAGCGCTAGCCACATCCTAAAATTATAGCCCCATGCCCCATTGGGCGTTGCGGCCCATTGTTAAATCGCTGCAATGGCATTTCATTTTCGTTAGTAATGATTAGTGATTGATTGAAGTTAACTTTAGAAAATAGTCGATAAAGACTTAATATATATAGTGTCTTTAGACTATAAAACAGTGGTGGCCACACAAGTAGTAAGTAACTGAGACTGTGAGCCATTTTTAAACAAAAATTAATTTTGAAAGAGGCATTGGAGCACTTTGGAAATCTTCCAGTAATCTTTGTAACATAGTGATAAATAATTTTGACATATTTACATGTACGGCCAGTATGGAATGGTTTTCCCCAGAATTCTACAAATAATTTTCAACGTTATTAGACGTTATCTCCAGAATTATGTGAATTAAGTTGAACCTTATCCCCAGAATTCTGTGGCTATTGGACCCTGCCCTGGGTCCGAATACTTTAAAAGCACAAATTCCATCATGTCTTCCTGGGGATGTGGTAGTGTGAAAGTGGACTGTTGACGTGGTGGTACAGGGTTTGCTTTTCAATTGTGGATATATTTTTTTTTTTTTTAATTAAAAAAAAAATTTAATAATTTTTTCAGGTTTCGATTTTTAGATGGGGACCCTTTTTTTAATTAATTGTTCTTTTTTAATTTTTTTGAAAGTTCTATTTTAACCCATAGGCATAGACAATGACTGTTCCACTGAGCTAGATCATATATGTAAAGCTTACTAGACTGAACTGATTCTAAAATATAAACTTAAAATCAATATGAAAAACTATAAGGCTGGAACTATTTTCTTATTCAGGTCAGATGTAATCAATGTGAATTAACTTGATATACATGATATAATGATAAATAATGCTCAACATTAACTTTGAGAATAGTCAACTGAATTCTCACTTCAATATTGACAGTCAATCACAGAATTTTAGGGATACCATTCAAAATTATTTGCTGAATTCTGAAGATAACGTTGAAAGTTATTCGCAGAATTCTTGGGATAATGCCTTCCATATGTGAATTATTGTAGATCTATAACTATATCATACTATATGTGTTTTAATTTAAGTCAAGTGGTACTGGCAACTGCATTGGAAGTTTCAGAGTTTTTTGTCCTTGCTAATATATTACTATTACTAATAATAATAATTGCTTTATTTTAGTTTTAGTCTTTTATAAAGAAAGTTATGAAAAATAGATTTCTGAATAGCTTGCTGGTTGGTGTAATAGTAATAAACCGCGAGCTTTTATTTGCAGACGATGCTGCCTTAATATCTCACACGTCAGACGGACTGCAGAACATTGTATCCAGCTTCTCCGCTGCCTGCAAAGAGTTTGGCCTGACCATTATTTGGCATCCTTCAGTCTTGTGAGATGATGGTGCATAACCGTTGGGTTGCATTTTCTCGAGTGGCTGTGCAGTCCTATCCTTGAGTGACAGTCTTTACCACAGTTTTTACACACGACTTCTGTGCTTCCAAAAGTTTTGGCCTTTCTCCTAGCTCTTCTGCCTGCAGCCTCCTCCATTCTTCGCTCCTCTGCTACTTTGACGCGCTCTTTGACAACTCTGCGCCATGTAGATCGGTCTTCTGCCTTACACTCCCAGTCACTTGTATGTATTTTGGCTGCTTTCATTTCCCTTTGACATACATCTTTAAATCACAAGTGTGGGCAAACAGTTTTCCTCTTTCCCAAAGCAAGTTCATCATATAGAATATCCTTTGGGATGCGGCCAGGGCTCATTCTTTTAACATGTCCTAGCCATCTCAGGCGTCTTTCACAAAGAATTAAGAACATGCTTTGGGTATTAGCATGCGTTAGGACCTCACTATTAGGCATTTTGTCTTGTTATTTAATACCAAGGATGCGACACAGGCATCTCAAATTGAAGTTATTAAGCTTGCGCTCTTGTGATGTATAAGTGGTCCATGTCTCGCTCCCATATAGTTGTGTACTGATGACACAGGCTCGATAGACGCACAGTTTGGTTTTTCTCCGTTAGCTTGTTGTTTAGCCAGACCCGCTTATTTAGTGTAGCCATTGTTGCAGCTGCCTTGCCAATTCTGCTGTTTATTTCTTCTTCAATGGACAGTGTATTGGAGACCGTGGACCCTAAGTAGGTGAAGCTGTCCACAACCTCCAAGTTTTCATTATCGATATTTATGGTAGGAGGAGGACGAGTGTCTTGGGTCATGATGTTTGTCTTTTTCAAGCTGATTTGCAGGCATTAGAGAAGCTTGACACGAGTTGTCGCAAACCAGGTTCTGTGTGTGCTGTTAGTGCCGCATTGCTATCCTTGAATGCGTATCGAAGAAGCACAGAGAAGAATATTGCAAAAAGAGACGGGCGGTGGCTGTCCATTGAGACATTGGTAGTCTCTCCCACCGCCGCAAGCAGCCCCTGGCGCCCAGCTCTACGTCAGTTGAGCTTTGGCTTATAACCGTTAACTGCTGCTTCCCGTGTTTTGTCGACACCTTGCTGCAACGCTAGAGTGTCCTCTCCAGAGGTGATGCAAGCCTGTGCGGGTATTATGGAGAATTAGCTGCTGCCCATACAGCATTTCTCCCTCTCCACGTCAATAATGGAACCAAGGGAACGACTTGCGTCAATGCTGCTTGGCTGCTGTTGGCATTGCTGGAGCTGCCGGTATGTTTAGACTGCCTATAGGTGCCTCATTTCCTGATTTTCTGTCAGGGTTTACTCCTGACCATTAGCATAAAGAAAACCAACATTATGGCACAGGATGCTGCCTCCCTCCCAACTATCACTATAGACGACTGCAACCTGGATATTGTTGACAGTTTTACATATCTGGGATCAAACATCTCGAGCACCCTCTCACTTACAGATAAGATAAGTGGTACAATAGGGAAGGCAGCAACTGTTATGCCTAGACTGTACAAAAGGGTCTGGTTCAATGCCAAACTCACAGCAAGGACTTAGCTGCAGGTATATCAGGCCTGCGCACTGAGCACGCTCCCCTATGGATGCTAGTCATGGACCACTTATACCAGGCATGAAAGAAAGCTTAATAGCTTACACCTCAGATGCCTGCACCGCATCCTTGACATCAAATGGCAAGAGAAAGTCCCCAACACAGAGGTCCTGGCTCCAGCAAGCATGAGCATCATTCCAGCCATACTAAGCCAAAGACGCCTCCGTGGGCTTGGACTGGTTAAGAGAATGCAAACTGGTTGCATACCCAAAGATGTGCTATACAGCGAGCTGGCGACAGGGAAACGGTTGGTTGGTCGGCCATGTCTCTTATACATGGGCATATGCAGGAGAGACATGAAAGTAGCCAACATTGATATACAAAACTGGGAAAACCTGGCTGAGGATAGGACCACGTGACAGGCTATAGTGAAAGAAGGATCACTAAGAGCAGAGGAGCAAACTAGAGAAGAAGCAGTTGGAAAAAGAGCAATGAGAAAGGCCAGGCAACACTGCCTCACTACCTTCGTGTGTGTAACATGCAGAAGAGACTGCCACTAAAGGATTGGTCTCATCGGCCTGATAATAAAGAAAAATCATCGTCTTTCGTAGATGGACAGATGCCATACTTACAATACAGCACCACTGGTAATAACTTGATATATATTCTATATAAGGAGTTTCAATATTAATACAAGTTAATACTACTGGGGCTTTACTTAACCTATTTCTATTCCTATTACACCAACCAGAAAGCATTCAGAAATACATACTGGGCTTTATCTTTGCCTTAATTTATTTACAGCATCTTGCAATACAATTATTCATTTTTTATATTTTAATAATATTATGAGAACACGCTAAGTACTAACTTTTGGGAATTTTAGCACTACTGTTGAACCAGGATTACAGCCAAACATGCAAAGCTAGATAATTTTTATTAGGGATTGAACTTAAATTTTTTAATGTGTAAATAACAAATTACTTTAATTCCTCTATCTTGTATAATTAAATTTGTTTCAGCCAAGTTCTTAAATTCAACAATTCAGATGGCACCCAAGATACCATTACCTTTGGTAATTACATTTGGTGCTATTGTGGGAGGTTCTGCTGTCTATCTGTTTGCTGTAAAACCTTACTTAGAGAAAAGAAAAATGATGCAGTTGGAATCAGAAGCAAAAGCCATTTTTGAGCAAAGGTATCAAAGGTCTACCCTTGCAGATGTAAAAAGTGATGTAACATACAAATAATTGCCTTTCACATTTTTGTTCTTGTATTTGTACACTGCATGTCAATATTAATAAAAATGAATTACAACATTAATATAAATATTTTATTAAAGTTATTCTTTCTAAATCTTAAGGCTTGTCTCAAATAACACCAACTACCAGTATGTTTGAAAAGTTGTATTTGTATTAAAGTTTAAAGAGTATGCTGAATAGCAAATAAATAAAAATCTAAAAATGGATCCATTGATGAACAAGACATCACTGAATTTACAGAATGTGCATAAAGTTTTAGAATTGATATTATTACTGATATACTATATGTGATCATCTGGCTGTCACTGTAACAGATGATGTTACTGAGATGTGATCATCTGGCTGTCACTGTAACAGATGATGTTACTGAGATGTGATCATCTGGCTGTCACTGGTGATGTTGCTGAGATGTGATCATTTAGCTGTCACTGTCACATATGATGTTACTGAGATGTGATCATCTGGCTGTCACTGGTGATGTTGCTGAAATGTGATCATCTGGCTGTCACTGTCACATATGATGTTGCTGAGATGTGATCATCTGGCTGTCACTGGTGATGTTGCTGAGATGAGATCATCTGGCTGTCACTGTAACAGATGATGTTACTGAGATGTGATCATCTGGCTGTCACTGTAACAGATGATGTTACTGAGATGTGATCATCTGGCTGTCACTTATGATGTTGCTGAGATGTGATCAGCTGGCTGTCACTGTCATATATGATGTTGCTGAGATGTGATCATCTGGCTGTCACTGTCACATATGATGTTGCTGAGATGTGATCATCTGGCTGTCACTGGTGATGTTACTGAGATGTGATCATTTAGCTGTCACTGTCACACATAATGTTACTGAGATGTGATCATCTGGCTGTCACTGGTGATGTTACTGAGATGTGATCATTTAGCTGTCACTGTCACATATGATGTTACTGAGATGTGATCATCTGGTTGTCACTGTCATATATGATGTTGCTGAGATGTAATCATCTGGCTGTCACATGATGTTGCTGAGATGTGATCATTTAGCTGTCACTGTCACATATGATGTTGCTGAGATGTAATCATCTGGCTGTCACTGTCACATATGATGTTGCTGAGATGTGATCATCTGGCTGTCACTGGGGATGTTGCTGAGATGTGATCATTTAGCTGTCACTGTCACATGATGTTGCTGAGATGTGATCATCTGGCTGTCACTGGTGATGTTGCTGAGATGTGATCATCTGGCTGTCACTGGTGATGTTGCTGAGATGTGATCATTTAGCTGTCACTGTCACATATGATGTTGCTGAGATGTGATCATCTGGCTGTCACTGGTGATGTTACTGAGATGTGATCAGCTGGCTGTCACTGTCACATATGATGTTGCTGAGATGTGATCATCTGGCTGTCACTGTGACTTATGATGTTGCTGAGATGTGATCATCTGGCTGTAACTGGTGATGTTACTGAGATGTGATCATTTAGCTGTCACTGTCACATATGATGTTGCTGAGATGTGATCATCTGGCTGTCACTGGTGATGTTGCTGAGATGTGATCATCTGGCTGTCACTGGTGATGTTACTGAGATGTGATCATCTGGCTGTCACTGTCACATATGATGTTGCTGAGATGTAATCATCTGGCTGTCACTGTAACATATGATGTTGCTGAGATGTGATCATTTAGCTGTCACTGTCACATATGATGTTGCTGAGATGTGATCATCTGGCTGTCACTGTCACATATGATGTTGCTGAGATGTGATCATCTGGCTGTCACTGGTGATGTTGCTGAGCTGTGTTTTTGTTTTTCATGGAGAAGACATGTTTCAGGAAGATTTTTTGACATTACTTCCACAGCTTGTAATGCTTAAAAAGTTTTAAAAAACCTTTTTATTGTAACTTCCAAAATGTATTTCTTTCATTACACATGATGTATGTAAAACAAACCTATTCTCTTTATAATTGTATGATGTCCCATCTTTCAAGATATCTCGGTGCCCATGGAGTTGAACCAAATTTAATAACCCTATGGATCTCAAATTTTTTACATTCAGTATTCATTGATTTGCTGATGAAGAGTTAATCTTAAGATGTATCTATTTATAATTTATGAATATTTTATCTCTGGATTGTCTGTTTGAAAGTTTCTGAAACCTAAACTAGATAACCCATGCACAAAATGTGATTTGCTTGATCATACATGATGTAGCTGCCAAGGACGACTAGTGAGGGTGTGGAACTACTTAAACTTAATGAGACGGGGATTGCATTTTTCAAAGTCAAATTTGTTAAAGTTAAAGAAGGCTGGAGCTTTGTGAAACATATTCGCCACCTTTTCCAACTGTTTTGTGCCACACCACCCCTTTCCTATGGTTCAGTGTCTTAGTTTCCATACCATATTATTCTCAGCAATTAATGTTGATATGCATGTTCAAATCACTTGGCTCATTTTCAATGATATATCCATGAAGAAATTATAAAAATTAATTTTAAAAAACTGGTTCTTTTTTAAATATACTTTTTTTTTTAATGATTAAGATTAAAAACCTTTAACTTAAAGTTTTTTTTTAAAATCTACAATTGGTGGCAGATAATTTGATAAAGATTTACTTTTTTAGTGTTAATCTCTGGATCAAACTATGCAAAATTCCATTCCAAACTGCATTTCAAATTTAAATTTATAAGGCATATGGTTATACTTATACTTGATTTGTTTTAGCCACGTAGGAGTAGTAGAGAATTTATGAAACAGTTTTAAATTAAAACAAAGTTCTTTCTTAGGCTAAGTCTAACAATAGTGCTGTGGTGAATTCATTCTGGGATTTTCATAAGCAATAACAAATAACTCAATAAAACAATCACCCTAATGTATTTATTAACACTACCTGACATTGGTTGGGGCAAGGAAAGACCTAACCACACAATCCCTCACTCGTCTGTTGTTGTTAAGAAAAACCTGTGAACGCTGCTTCACTTGCTCCCATAGGCCATCATTGTCTGAAAAGGGGACTTCACATTTTTCTAATAATTTTTTTTGTTATTGATGAGTTGATTACAATTACAGTATTTATGGCATGTATATTCTAATTGCCATTGGATTTTTTAAATCCATAAATAATCAAGCAATTGAAAAAAAAAATTCTGCGTCTAATAATATTCATGAAATAGCTGTTTTCTTTAAAAAATCGTCATTGTGACATTCTCTTTTGAGTTAAGCGTATGCTCTCATGACCCAGCTCTTTGTTTTACTTTTGAGTCACATAATTAAATGGACAGCAGGCATTGCCATAAACGCCTATATATCTTCTTGTGTCAAATCTTTGCAAGTAACCATGTGGGACTGAATTCAGTCCTCCTCTAGGTGATAAGTATCTGATTGTACATGATAGTTTTCACCAGGGATCACTTTTCCTCTGTCTGCATAAACTCCAGGTGCCCAGCCATTTCACTTGGAAGTGGTAGTTAAGCCATGAATTTACCCCAGCCGTTACATCAGGTTGGGTCTGAGCTGCACCTTCACTCGCAAATAAATCAGCCCTATCAAGCTGCTGCTAATGCCCAGTTATAAACTATAGGATTACTCTGCTGCCATGTACCAGGATTAGGCCAGTCAACGGGTACCCAGGAACCCATTGCCATGCAATTACCCAGTTAGTAAAATTTGGCCCAGGTACCTGTGTAAATAATGCTGCAATGTCTATACCAACGGTGGTCAAACTGACTTCTCCGTGTTCACATTGCGGCTTGCGACAACTTACCAAATTAAAACAATTTGTTTGAAGTATATTCTGTAAAACTAAAACAGGTTTAAACATGAAAATGCTTTAAAACAATAGTGTCAACCAGATATAAAAGTAAAATACGGTCTGTCAAACCTCAATGTATTTTGATAACGATTTTGGTTATTTTAATTATTCTAATAAGGAAAAAATAACCACAACACCGAGAAATCAGAGGGGCTGGAAATCACATAAATAACATTGGCTTTGAAACATACTGACAAATTAAGTTAAAGTACGAGTTGAGATCAGCCAATGCTGTTTATCACCCCACACTCAATACTTCCTCCATTCCCACCATAATAATAATTTTTAAAAACATATATTATTGGGTTTTCAAAAAAGTAATATTTCAGTAATTTAATGATTTTTACAGCAAACACAAAAATAAATGCTGGTAGCGCCACCTAGGGGACATTTTTAATATTCAAGCTGCTGGCCCCATATAATCTGACTGAAAATTATGTCATTGTTAAAATGTTCAGCTTAATGTAAATATGCAGGAATAAAACTTTGTAGTTTGTAGTGCATTAAAGTTTAGATTACTATAATTGTTACGGGAAGCATGCTGTTGGCTACTGTGTCAAAGGGGGTGCTTGGATGAGGGCTAGGTTGCATGACTGCAAAAATTGTGCTGTGTTTTGAATGGGTACCAAGGCAGCTTTTTTTTTTCACGAATATTAATATTAACAGCCCCGCCAGGAAGAAACCTTTGTCTCCATAATGACACCGACCGTCTTTGCCTCCAGAGAGGATCTACTCAAGGCTTTGAGCCATTTAATGAAATGATATAATAAGATTAATTTAATAAGCACTATCAAAGATATATGTGAGCCAAATAAATACAAATATATGAAGAGCAAGCAGATTAACACTGTCAATTTTCATTGATCCAAATAAATGGAAATGGTTTTTATTTATTTTTAATCCATAATGTTATCAGATTATATTTAACAAGTATCAGTAAGTTCTCTAACCAAACCAAAATTTACAGGGAGAATAACTTAAACACAAGACATCTAAATATTTCTCACACACTAGAATCAACCAATTGTTTAATGAGAATTGGCAACATACGAATTTGTGTCTGTGAATAACTTCAAACGACAGGGAAAATATGGCCCAGATGAAACTGCAGTCTTCTAAAAATAAATCAAGCAAATATTGTTTCAGTAATTCTTATCTTCTTCTTAGCCCCTTTTTGAACTTTTTGTAGTAAAAATGTACCCACAACAAAAGATTATACTATACTGAAGTTTAGTAGCCTTCCAACTGTTGGCTTCTCTAAAAACATTTCAGCTTTATTTTTTACAACTGTTCATTCAAGAAATGTTTCATCACACCAACTTACACTGATAAACTTACTTGAAGTATACACCAACCCTAACCAAAAATAGTGATTGATTAGCAATCTCATTCTTCTTTTAAAATAGGTTTAAAACAGGTTGCCCATTTAAATTAAATTTTTACTATGGCCAATCTTTTTTTTAGCTTGTCCTGGTTATTAAGTTAAGCTATCACATCTTTCATAAATTTATGGATCAAGAAATAAAGATTAAATCAGAAATAATCATAAAATATGAAACACCAAGACTGATTAATGATGCAACATTTATTATATTCTTACTGAGAAAGCTTCTGACATAACACGATTCTCATCAAAACATTGTAGAAAAAAACTGTTTTTAACACAAAACCATTCATTCAATACAAAATTAAATACAAGTTCATCAGACTGCTTTTAAATTCATTCCCTTAATAGTAGTTTAACCTTGCACACCTGAAAAGAAAGAAAAAAAGTTTATGATTAAACTGTATTTAAATCAAAAGTTGCACAAATTTAAATGCCAGCATTAGGATAGATAATATAAATTTTCTATCAATCTTTCCAAATAATATAAGATGTGAGCTAGAATTAACACTGCTTTTAACCGATTCATTCAATACAAAATATGATAGTCTTAGTAAGTTTAGTAACAAAACTAATTTTTATTAATACATTTCAAAAAAGTTATGTGAAAATATGAAAAACACGACATGCCATCAAGAAGCTTGTTTTCCTCTAGGATGTAACAGTACAATTAAAGTTAAAGAGTAATTTTATATCATTTTTAGTAATTTAATGTGAAATGATCTCTTCCCACTGTCATTCCCCACATATTGATCATTAAATTTACCTAAATGTTGGTTTCCTCTTCAAACTTTTTACCATAATATGGTATCTTAGTGGAAACCACTTTCCAATCAGTAACATAGATGCCTAACACTGTCAAAGTAGCTCCATAGACAGCAGCCGAAGGGCCCCTAAAAATAATCAGATTTAAGAGAAAAAAATGGAACAAAATTTACAGAAAAGACTAATAATAATTATAGTTTATGCAGCGCTGTATCCCAAAAAACTTAGCGAATCGAGCGATAACACTAGTGAGGGAAACAGCCGCCATTGCCGGAAGTCACATACGGCATCTTTCACACACTGAAGAGTATTTACTTTCTGTGATTTCATTTCTAAAGGCAGCACTATCGAGATGCGCTTTACTTTACAACGCTTTGGCAGTAGCGGACATGCGCACATTACAACGCTTTGGGTCATTAAACGTTAAACTCAAGACAGACTTTTGGATACGTAAAATAACCATTCTTATCCTAAAAGATGAAGTCAGTATGACAATAATAATATAAATATTTTTTCAGTAATTTTTAAATTTAATAACCAATTGATCGCAATACGGGAAATCCTTACGGGAATGAGGCGGAAATTTATTGAAAACCTTCTGGGGCTTCAAAGTTAATAATACTAGCTTTAAACATTTGGTAATTTATTTAAATTACAATGACTTCATCTTAGGACTAGTACGTTTATATGCATTTCCAATGCATTATTTCAAATAATTTTTGAACACTTTCATTTAACTTATTTCTCTATAAATTATTGCCATCGAAGGCTGAACTTTTCATCAGGTGTGTCAGGGTTAAAGAAGCGCGTGGTTGAAAAGTGCTGTACAGAATGCTGATGGATATGAATGTTCTTGAATCGCAAGATATTTATGAAGGAAGATGTTCAGTTAGCTGAGCATTTAATTGTTATTTTAACTTACTACAGACCAAATAGTTTTTGCCATGTGTTTAAGTATTAATGACATTGGAGCTTGGTAATTGACACTTATTATTGACTCCGGAACACTCTAAGCTCCAGTAAACTACAGGTAATAAAAAAAAAACCTGTAAAAAAACAAGTTTTTCACTATAAATCCTTTATATTATATATGAGACAAAACTATAAGGATGTTCATTTAAATACACAGGGCAAAACAATCCGAAAATACAAAATTCTAGTTATGCCTCGTAAAACATTTTTAATATAATGTGAACCGATCGTGAATATATTTTTAAAAAGTACTGTCAAAGTAATGCGCACCTTATTGCGCGACATGAAAGGTTGTTATACATATTACGCACCACAACACTCTATATCAAAATATTAACATGATATAAAGAGATAAATAAAATAATTTTAAAATTCAATAATTCAATTACTGTCCATTCGATTGATTTGAAATTTTGATACATCATTTTTAAAATTGGCATGAATCTGCCTGCAAAATTTCAGCTCGCTAGTTTACGAGAAAGTGGCTTAAAAATCTATGCAAAGTTTTTTCGGCAAGGTTGGGCGGTCGCACGGCTCAGACACGACAAGTTAATATAAAGGATTTATAAAATAGTTTTAAACTCAACACAGTCTTTTGGATACATAAAATAACCATTCTTATCCTAAAAGATGAAGTCAGTTTGACAATAATATTATAAATGGATTTTACGCAATTTTTAAAATTTCATAACCAGTTGATCGCAATTAGGGAAATTCTTATGGGACTGAGGCAGAAGTTTCCAAAAATCTTATGGCACATTAAGAGTTAATATTTCTTATTTATCAAACAAGTATAAGTTACTTTAGCTTTAGACAAAAGTGGGCCCCGTAGGCGCCCTACAATCCCTAGTTATTTATATCGATCCATTACCCTTTTCTTTACTGTCTGTTACTTAAATTAAGGTTCTCAAATTATCTAAATAATTACTATGAGAAACAATATAATAGGGAACTATAACAAATTGGAAAATTATTTAATTTAAAATGATTATGTGAATATTAAAATTCTGTAAGGAACTTCCGAGTTTTTGCTAGTTTATCCGAATTTCGGATAAACGAGCAAAAGTTGAAGGTTCAAAAGGAGTTCCTAATATTATTTGTACATTTTTATAGAGGACAGTTAACTTTGACTATGTAGGTCATGATGCGTGAACTCGAACTTGTAAACACAACAGATACTTTGTTAAATTTAAAGATAAATAGAACTGTTACATAAAGAAGAATGATTTATTAATAAATAATATTTTAAAAACAAAATAAAGAAATAATTATTTTATTTGTAGCATTGATCCCGACAATAAAATCACGATAAAAGTGAGAGTGCGAACAGCAGAATTGAGGTCACAAAATGGGGTAAAATGCTTTGGGGACTAGGTCCAATTGAACAACACTTTGAAAATTCATAACTTTAAAACTAAGGTTGTTAACGGTTAACCGGTCCTCAGATCAGGACCAGTCATCTTTATTCAGGACCGCATAACCAGAAAGAGGAAAAAAAGAGCGGTCACATAGTAAAAAAAAAACACAAGCCGTAACGCGCCTCTCCCTTTGTCACAGTGAGTAAAAGCGATACCACGATCCAGCTGACAAGTAGGTTGGCATTCAAGCCTTCAGTCTCCTAGCTGTAAGCGTGCGTACATGACGTGTTATAGCATTGCTGCACTGAAGTTCACAACTGAAGTTCACAACTAATAGTACTAGCTACTGCTAAGGAATGATTTTTTTTTAAATGTAAAATTTTTTTTAGTTGTTGCGTTTGATGTCAACAACGGTCAATGCCGAGTCTGTTTCTATTTATATTAATTATAGTTTCTTATAAAGACAAAGAAAGCTATAAAGCAAATAACCCCGTGACCTATCGGCATTTTCTGATCACCGGTTTATAGTCTGTTTCAGGCATTCAAAAAACTTATTGGCACACGCCGCTTAGTGAAGTGCATGTACCTATATTATGAGAGGTATTTGAAAGACGTAGCAAAGATACCGGGCGATTAATCGGCCCACAAATTCGAGTTCGTTCTTTTAGTGACAGTTTTCCTGCTAGTCAAAGGCATTTGATTACCACATTAATAGTACAGCAACAGAAAAAACAGGGAGGCGGAACATGTGCGCCGCAAAATTCAATTATTCTGGAGAACCCAGATAATATGTTTTTTAAAAATAAATTCCATTTTATCATCATTGTTTACTCTGTAGCTTTATAATTTTATTATTATTATTAATTTTAATACGTGAGTTGACCGGCATCACACACAAGAGAGTTAAACATGAAGTCACAACGGACGGGGCGAGGCGTTGGTTTTTGAAACTAATGAAAAATACCTCGCTAACTTCAACCGCGATTGAACCAGTCCTCTTATTTAGACTGGTAAACTGCGAGCCTCAAAATAAAATATAAAAAAGAGAATTAACCATCAATGTTTAATTAATTCTTTTGATTTTTTTAAAAATGCGTTGAATTGAGGGCATTGCAGTAAGAGCTGAACGCAAGCGGGGGAAGCGGGCTTTGATGCCATCAGACAGCGCCAGGCAACAACATTCTCTTGTTAGTTCTCAAAACATAAGGGATAAAAGGACGAGTGGTTAACCAGTCTTTTTTGGAACAGTTAGCCGGTCCTCAAAAACTAGCGGTCTTAACAACCTTATTTAAAACTACAAATTATAAAACTATAATCTTGGTGTTAAAATTTATTTAAAAATCAGCTCTATTAATTTATGCCATTAGTTATTTATTTTGTATGAATTTTTAAAAGTTGAATTTTTTACCAAAGGGCCTAGGTATAGCTATAGTATTTTAATTTTAGCTTTTTAAGAAAGTGTATTTTACGCATTATCGGATTTATCGTGATTCAGAGGCATCAACTGGGACTACCATTTCTTTTCTTACTTTTATCCAATTTTTCATAATTATTATCTTATCTTATATGTTACAGGCGCTCCTTCTGTACAGAAGATTATTGCGTCCTATGTATTTCTATGGTTAGTGTTTAGTCCTGTATTCTTACTAGAGTTTTAAATAATGATAAAGTGTTGGCTTTCCTGTTTCTTCAGGCAACCCATTCCACGCCCGAATACTGGACAGAAAGAAAGAAAACTTGTATGTGTTTGTTCTTGCATATGGAATAAGAAAGGTGTTTTTATCTTTATGTCTATCTGAGGGTTGTATTAACTCTTATTAATGTGCCATAAGGTTTTTGGAAAACTTCCGCCTCAGTACCATAAGAATTTCCCGAATTGCGATCAACCGGTTATAAAATTAATAAAATTGCGTTGAATCCATTTTTATTATTTTAGTCTTACTGACGTCATCTTTTAGAATAAGAATGGTTATTTTATGTATCCGAAAGACCATTTTGAGTTTAAAACTATTTTTACCTGTAGTTCAGTACTATTATTTTCGTAATAAAGTATAGTGAAATCGCATCTTCGAAAAAAAAAAAGTAAAATCTTCCAAAAAACATCGCGAATCGAGCGATAACACTAGCGAGGTAAACAGTCGCCATTGCCGGAAGTCGAAAACATCGTTCATCCTGCACTGAATAGTTTTTATTTTCTGTAATTTCGTTTCTAAAGAGAGTTCTAACGAGTCGCGCATTACCGCTCTTTGGTACTAAACGGTAAACCGCGGATTACCGCGTTTTGGTACATTAAGAGTTAAGTTATCTTTGTGTTGTATTGTATTTCTAAATTAGAATTAATTGCCTTATGTATAATTACTAATTTACTCTTGGTTCTTCTATCCTCTAGTGTTTCAAGGTTTAATGATTTAACTAATGGTGTTACTCATGTTAGCTATGAATATTCTCCAGTACTGAATCTGGGAGCTCTGTTTTGAATTTGTTCTAACTTATCAATATTTTCTTTGGTGGAAGGGTCCCATACAGAAGATGTATATTCTAGTATAGGTCTCACCAGGGTGAGGTAGCATTTTAGTTTTATATCTTTGTTACATTTGTAAAAGTTTCTTTTTATAAAGCCTAAGGTTTGTTTGATTTTTTAATAACTTTATTGACATGGGGATTCCAAAATAGTTTCTCATTTATTATGACTCCTAAGTATTTTGCATCTTTTTTTTGGGTTAGTTCTTTTCCATGAATGAAATATTTTGAATTGATTTGTTTCTTTTTCTTTGTTACTCTTAGCAGTTGACATTTTTCTGGGTGGAAGGACATACTTTATCATCTTTTAAAACTCTAGTAAGAATACAGGACTAAACACAAACCATAGAAATACGTAGGACGCAATAATCTTCTGTACAGAAGGAGCGTCTGTAACATATAAGATAAGATAAGATAAGATACTCCAGTTAGTTTCCCATTTTATTAATTCATCTAAGTCTTTTTGTAAAATTTTGCTATCTTGTTCTGACTTGATTGTTCTATAGATTATACAATCATCAGCAAATAACCTAACTTTCAAGGTTGCTTAAATACACTAAATAGTCTAAAATTTAAGAATATTCACATCCCCTTAAAAAATGAGGTTAAAACGAAGTATGTCGACCGTGACGTCACGGTCAATACAGGCGGCCATCTTTGTTATTATGGCAAGTTCTTTAAAAGCTAAAATTAAAATTCTATAGCTATACCTAACCCAAACCCTAAAACCTTCAATTTTCCGAAAATTCAAAAGCTATACTTAATCCAAACCCTGAAATCTAAAACCTTCCATTTTTGAAAATCCTTTTAGAATTTATAGAACTCTCTTTTCCAGCAACCGGTAGCGTCGTGACATCACTGTCGACATAATTCACTTCAGCCAAAAATGATTATCCTGTTCCTAAAATGCCACCATTTTTAGAATCCCCCATTCCCCCTACCTCTTTACATTCCTGGCTTTTGCACTACTTTACCGGCAGTCACGTGACATAGCAACAAAGATGGCCGCAGGTAATGACCTCATTGGGTCACGGTCAATAAAAGAGTATCAGGTAAAAATGTAGAATCTCGACCTTGACGTCACAGTTATTACCGGCGGCCATCTTTGTTGTCATTGCACATTCTTAAAAAAAGCTAAAATTAAAATTCTATAGCTATACCTAACCTAAACCCTAAAACCTTCCATTTTAAAAAACCCTTTTAGAATTTACAGAACTCTCTATCGGTTAACATGAAGATTGTCGACCGTGACGTCATTTCCGGCGGCCATCTTGTTGCTATGGCTCGTGACTTTTAAAAAAGGCATAGTATAATATAGTTCTGCATTTTTATATTTTCAAAATATATGAGGGAAGGGCCCTCCCCTCAACCCCTCCCTTGTTATTTATTAAAAATAATTTTAAATTAAATTCACTAGTTCCCCCCCCCCCCGCAAGGAGAGGTAATAAATAAATAAGAAAACAAACAAGATTCAAGGGAAGCAACTATCATTCATAGTCATAGCAACCGGGAGAGTCGCGACGTGTTGTGACGTCATGGTCGACGTTCTTCACTTTAGTCCTCTCTTTCCAGCAACTGGTAGCGTCGTGACGTCACGGTTGAGATTCTTTACTTCAGCCGAGTATCATTTTACCGTCACTTATTATTATATATCAGTGACGTCAATATCGGTACGTAAAGAAAGATACTACCGTTACCGATATTTGATTTTGACAATATCCTAATACTAATATTGATATCAGTGCTTATTAACAGTCCCAATAAATCTGCTGACCCTTAGTCGGTAGTAAGGGCCTTAGTAATAGCAAGAGTAAGTGTAGGCACTTTGGTAAAAAATTCAACTTAAACAAAATAAATAACTAATAACACAGTTAAATAGAGCTGATTTTTAAATAAATTTTAACACTAAGATTATATTTTTAGGATTTGTAGTTTTAAAGTTATGAATTTTCAAAGTGTGGTTTAATTTGTCCCAGTCCCCAACGCATTTTACCCCCACATTTTGTGACCTCAATTCCGCTGTTCGCGTCACGCACTTAAGTCTTTGTTTTAATAATGATTTTATTTTCAGGATCAATGCTGTAAATAAAATAATTAGTTCTTAATTTTGTTTTTAAAATATTCTTTATTAATAAATCATTTTTATTTGTATTAGCAGTAAATTTTAGCTTGAAACGAAGTTTTTGTTGTGTTTATAAGTTCCAGTTCACCCGACTATCATTATTACCATGACCTACATATAACAAAATGAACTGTCCTCTATAAAATTGTACCAATAATATTAGGAACTCCTTTTGAACCTTCAACTTTAGCTTATGAATAATTAATTTAACCCTGACCAATGGTTAAAAGGATTTTGCACACTGCCACAACTAATGAATGAAACTATTAAAGACTTAGTAGTAGTATGAGTCACAATGAGGTTGAATGAACAGTAATGGTTGCCAGGGACAACTAGTCTGCACACGTACATTATGGTATTTTATAATATCAACTCTGCAGTGTTAAGCTGTCTAAATTAAGTATATTATTGAATTAATTCCATATTAGATCATCTTTAAACATCAATTATCAGATATTTTATTGTAAATAGGCAAAATAATTGAATATTTTAAAAGCGTCAGGGCTTTCCGCCATTAAAAAGGGGGCGGTGTCACTTATATGTAAAGAAGGGTCATGTCACTCAAATTTGAAAATCTAATGACACTTACGTCCTAGGTTAATGAAATTTGGCACAGACGTAGATCAATAGATGGCGCAGAGGGACTATTAATATGGTTGAGGGACCCCCCTCAAAAAAAAAAAAAATTTGAGTCGAAAGGTGCAATATTTTGACCTTTTTATTCCAAGATCCTGGACGATTGAAAATATAAAATAAGAAACCTATTAAAATGTAGGATGTGGCTAGCGCTACGACAATTTTGTCGTAGCAGCAGACGACCCGGTCGGATGTTGCTAGTGTTACGACATGTCATAATGCTAGTCAGGAAACTAGTGCTACGACATGTCGTAACAGCAGACGATCCGGTCGGATGTTGCTAGCGTTACGACAAGATTGTCGTAACAGCAGACGAATGGGTCGGATGTTGCTAGCGTTACGACATGTCGTAGCGCTAGTCAGGAAACTAGTGCTACGACATACGCAACTTCTGCTACGACTAGTTTTAGTCACTCTTTGCAGTAGACACCTGGAAAGAATTAAATCTTAACAAACTCTTCTTTATATTGTATACGCATATATAATATTTGTATGTGCATTAATTCTAAAATCTAAATTTATTTAAATAAATTATTTAAATAGATTTAATTTTAATATAATATTGGTCTACCGATTATAAATATATCAGCCGATTTTGCTATAGGCTATACTATAGTATACTTGTGTAAGTGATGCCGATCCATTAAAATTTAGTATACCGTAAAGCCTAAAGCCGTAAATGAAAATCCTCAAGCAACGATTCGCGCACAATCGCAAGAATGTAGGCCTAAAATAATTCGTTTCGTGTGGAATAATAAAATGTGCCGTGTGCAGACTTGTCACAGGAAACCATTCCATTCATC
>MUZC01004742.1:5910-27353 GCA_002072015.1 Radix auricularia | reverse complement strand
CCCCCCCCCCCCCCCCCCACCACGTATATAATATGATTCTATTATAGAGAAAAGACAGACTTTATTAAAAAGTATTAATTGGAACATAGAAATCATTAAGTTAAAAATAAATATGGAAGAGCTTCCCCTTTGAGATCTAAAATTGAAGAGTTCTGCTTTCCTCACGACAAACTTTTGATGTCAATATCAATGTTACCAGTAACTTCATGGTTATATCAATGTTACCAGTAACTTCATGGTTATATCAATGTTACCAGTAACTTCATGGCTATATCAATGTTACCAGTAACTTCATGGCTATATCAATGTTACCAGTAATTTCATGGCAATATCAATGTTACCAGTAACCCTATCCCTAACCTATCCACCATAGATAAAGATAAATTAGAACAATTATATAAAAAAAAAATAGCCGATTATTTTCTGGAGGATATTCAATTTGACAAGAGTAACATCATTAGTGAAATCATTAGAAATACTAGAGGATAGAAGTACAAAGAGAAAAGTTGTAATCTATACTAATAAAAGGGAAAGCCCTCACTGACTCACTCACTCACTCACTCACTCACTCACTTACTCACTCGATCACTCACTCACTGATTCATCACTAATTCTCCAACTTCCCGTGTAGGTAGAATTATGAAACTTTAGGAAGTTGTTGGGTACCCTCTGACTACGAAAATTGGCGAAAAAGATTTTTTGAAAATCTCACTTATGTGGGGCCGGGGGCCCAAAAACGTTTTTGGCCTTCATCCCTAATTCTCCAACTTCCCGTATAGGTAGAAGTATGAAACTTTGAGAAGTTGTTGGAGACTTTCTTACGACAAAAAATGGCGAAAAAGAATTTTGAAATTCACACTCATAGGGGCCGGGGCCCCAAAACTGTTTATATCCTTATATAAGCTATATGCTAATTGAAAATAAAAAATTCATCTATTTTCCGTGTAGGTAGAATCATGAAACTTAAGAAATGTTTTGAGTACATGCTTCCAACGATAATTGGCAAAAGAGAATATTAAATTTCCCACTCATGGGGGCTGGGGCCCCGAAAACGATTTTTTCATTAAATGAGCTATATAAACATTGAAAATCACCAATTCTCCTATTTTCCGAGTAGGTAGATACATCAAATGTTGGGGAGTTTATAAATACACTTTCACGATGCTAGCAGGTGAAATAATTTTTAAAATTTCTCTTACAGGGGGGCTGGGGGCCCAAATTTAAAAACTAAAAATCACTATTTCTTCCATTCACCATGTAGGTGGAGAGCATGAAACTTTAGCAAGTTGTTGAGTTTAATCTCCCGATGATAATTGGCGAAAGAGAATGTTAAATGCCCACTCATAGAGGAACGGGAACCTAAAAAATGGGGCCCCATAAAAAAATTTTCCCCTAATATGAGCTATTTACAAATTACAAATCAATAATTCTCCTATTTCGCGTATAGTTTGAAGCATGAAACTTTGTAATTTTTTTGAGTAATGTTTCCGATGATAATTGGCAATGTTAAATTTCCCACTAATGGGGGCTGGGGCCCCCAAAACATCTTTTTCTTTATATGAGCTATACAAAAATTGAAAATCACTAATTCTCCTATTTCTCATATAGGTAGAAGCATGAAACTTTTGAAAAATTTTTAGTACAAGCTCCCGACAATTGGCAAAAGGAATATAGAAATCCCTCTAATTGGGTACCGGGGGCCCAAATATATTTTTTCTTATATTAAAAAAAAAACAACTTATCACTAATTCTCCAATTTTCCGTGTAGGTAAGAGCATGAAACTTTGGGTAATTGTTAAGTAACCTCTCAGGACAAATGTTGGTGTAAAAGAATTTTGAAATTCACACTCATGGGGGCCGGGACCCCAAAAACGTAGTTTTTTCTTATATGAAAATTATATAAAAATTGAAAATCACTGATTCTCTTATTTCTCGAGTAGGTAGACTTATGAAACGTTGGGGAATTGATAATTAAACTTTCACGATGGTAGCAGATGAAAACATATTTTAAAATATCTCTTACTAGGGGCTGGGGGGCCAAATGTAGTTTCTTTCCTAATATAAACTATATAAAAACTACACATAACTAATTCCCCCCATTTTCCATTTAGGTAGAAGCATAAAACTTTGGGAAGTTGTTGAGTACAATCTCCAAATGAAAGTTGGCGAAAGAGAATGATAAATTTCCACTCACAGGGGGCCGGGGGCCCAAATATAATTTTTTCTTATATTAAAAACCGACTCATCATAAATTCCACAATTCGTCGTGTAGGTAAAATTCACACTCATTGGGGCCGGGACCTCCAAAAAGTGTTTTTTCCAAATATGTGCTATATACAAATTGAAAAGCACTATTTTCCCTATTCCCAAATAGGTAACGCATAAAACGTTGGGGATTTTTAAAATTCACTTCCACGATGGCAGCAGGTGAAATAATATTTAAACTATTCCTTGTTTGGCGCCGGGGGCCAAAATATAGTTTTCTTATGCACTCACTCACTTATCACTAACTTTCCATCTTCCCGCAGCAAAGCGCGGGCAAATTGCTAGTAATACATAAGGCAATTAATTCTACCTTGTAAATACAACACAAAGACAACCTAATACAACATTCAGACAGTTAGAGACTAGTATGGGGCTTATGTTTTGTTCATTTGTTTGGGTTTCAGAACTACTGGAAAAATAAAACTGGAGCTATTATATCATTGTATCAACGCTATGGTTATTTTGTATTATATCATTGTATCAACTCTATGGTTATTTTGTTTTTTATCATTGTATCAACTCTATGGTTATTTTGTATTATATCATTGTATCAACTCTATGGTTATTTTGTATTATATCATTGTATCAACTCTATGGTTATTTTGTTTTTTATCATTGTATCAACTCTATTGTTATTTTGTATTATATCATTGTATCAACACTATGGTTATTTTGTATTATATCATTGTATCAACTCTATGGTTATTTTGTATTATATCATTGTATCAACTCTATGGTTATTTTGTATTATATCATTGTATCAACTCTATGGTTATTTTGAACAGGAAAGTTTTCCTCACATGAAAGCCATAACTAATGTCAGCGGCTTCCACCTCCAAATGTTAGACGAAAGTGATAAGAAAAGAAACAATGCAAGAAATGAAGAACTTGAGCATTACGCTTTCGTTGATGGGGAAATGTACAGATTTGATGGAAGGGACTTGGATGTCAGGTATGGCATTTGGCTAAAAAGATCAGCTTGTTATGTTGTTTGTAGTGTAATCTCAATGATCATAATCAGTAGTCATTCTATTGAATGCCATATAATTTCCTTTTTTTAAAACTTACTGAAGTTTTGAGTATTAAATTGTAATGGATTTTAATGTCTTGTAAATAATATTCCATTTTGTTTTTAATTCAAACTCCAACGTATTATTTTTTCAATAAATAAAAATAATACTTTTTAAACCCCAAAGACTGAATTAAGGCAAGCAGTATATTCATTTCCTACGGGTTAGCTAACCCTAACCCGTAGGATGCAATCAGTATATTCATTTCCTACGGGTTAGCTAACCCTAACCCTAACCCGTAGGATGCAATCAGTATATTCATTTCCTACGGTTTAGCTACCCCTAACCCGTAGGATGCAATCAGTATATTCATTTCCTACGGGTTAGCTAACCCTAACCCTAACCCGTAGGATGCAATCAGTATATTCATTTCTTAGCTGCATAACTCATTTATTCTTTCTCATTGAGTGTTTTCTTTCTATTTCAACAGACTGCAGAAGTCTTTTGTGCCCATGTTTTCTATGTCTGTTCAATGGCCTGCAATTGTTATATCCCAACCAGGAATGAGCTGTGATTATTGATTAAAGTTTGTATCACTTTGCCTTGCAGCTACATGTCATTCGATCAGTTTCTGAAGATGATTAGTTATCAGTCAGATTTCACACCAAGGCATACCTGATAATTTCCCGAGGTTCACAGGCTAGTTGGTGTCCCAGCCTTCTAAGGGCGCCATGCACCCTTGACAGGCTGGTTGGTGTCCCAGCCTTCTAAGGGCGCCATGCACCCTTGACAGGCTGGTTGGTGTCCTCGCCTTCTAAGGGCGCCATGCAACCTTGACAGGCTAGTTAGTGTCCCCACCTTCTAAGGGCGCAATGCACCCTTGGTTATTCATTTTGAAAGATCTGACCGTGTGATTGCCGCTTTTAATCCGTATTGGAAGCAAGTTCTTTAAAATTGGATATTAATGCTTGCTTTTATCAATTTTTAAGACCATCTTTTTCAAATGTTGATTAAGAAAAGGTGAACTAAGTACAATTTATATCTCACCCATTTTTTATTAGCTTGTCAGTTATAATAATTCAAAAGAGTAATTTTTTAAATGCTACATGCTGGGTATTGCACAAATGTATAAGTTAAGTGTTGGATATAATTTATATTATATGTTCTTGTAAATGTAACATATTTAGTTTATATTAAATGTTTGTAAATAATGTTTGTAAAATGTTCAATTGATGAACTAGATGTCTTTAACTGTAACTTTTTGTCTAAGGCTTTTAATGTTTAAAATACAAGTTAAATGCACTTCAAAGTGTAAAGAACATGACTTTGACTTATAACACTAAACCAATCAACGAAAAATTCACAGAAATAAAAGTCGTAAATTATGGTTTCCGTTTGATAGAAAAGGCACTTAAGTTTTGATTAAAATGTAATAAATCCCAACAAAGTAAGATAAAAATGTAATAAATGGCAAAGTAAGATTAAAATGTAATAAATCACAACAAAGTAAGATAAAAATGTAATAAATCCCAACAAAGTAAGATTAAAATGTAATAAATCACAACAAAGTAAGATAAAAATGTAATAAATCCCAACAAAGTAAGATAGGACCTGATTACCAAAGCTATGGTACAAGGGAGCCACAACAGTGTCGTCAGTCTCGCGGCCTAAGTAACTGATGTCCACCGTAACTCCACCCAATCCCCACCAATTGATCTCTTACAGTATAACTTGTATAACACGCCTATTGTTTCAATGCTAAACTTTCCGTCAAAAGTTGTCAGCATCTCAAAATCCCCATTAAAATCATCTTCCTTAATGATGAGTTCTGCTTTCGTCTTGTAACCTTGGGGTACTAGTATCTCAGTGTCCACGCCCCAAGTCACCTCTTGCTCTATTGTTCTGTTTACACCTGTTCACCAGACATAATTCTGTTAAAAATGTCAGTTTTAAAAATAACAAGAGTTTTTCGTAAAATTTTTACTCGCTGTTTTACAAAAATCGCATTGTGGAGGAATCTTGTAAAAATAATGTAAAGATTGTTTTTCAAAAGTTCAAAAGACATGGGAGTAAAGTAAATAGTCTGAAGTGATTACATTAACTAAGAAAATATTAGAAAACAACATAGACCCGGCAGTTTTGTTGGTCAAACTCTTGAACCGAATACCGTTATATCAGTGAGTGCTGTGAAAAATTTGGTCGGACGTCACCTCTGAGGAACTTGAACTTGAACTATCCCTTAACCTGACGCTGGGTCGTTGGGGCACCATTTTGAGCTGCGCACTATTTCATGCCAAGTGTCACGGTTCTGGGCTGCCTTCTGAGAATCGCTAAATGACAGGCCGGTCCACTCTTTGATGTTGTCCTCCCAACTCTTCCTTGGTCTGCCTCTTTTCCCTCTTCCCTGGACTGTGCCTTGCAATATCGTCTTTGAAAGACCTCAAGATCTTGACACGTGTCCGTACCATCGTAGTTTCCTCATTTTAATTGAGGTGAGAAGGTCCTCGTAAGGGCCAATGACAGCACTTATTTTGTCGCGGACCGCTTCGTTCGTGATGTGCGCCGTGTAGGAGATGTTTAATACCTTTCGAAAACATCTCATCTCAAGCGCAGTAATTCTTTTTTGGAGGTCTGCGGTGAGCGTCCAAGCCTCACAACCATAAAGGAAGACTGACATCGCCAGAGAGCGCATTAGTCGAATCTTTGATCTCAGGGAGAGCTTCTTGCTTTGCCAGATGTTTTTCAGTTTGCTTAGTGCTGCAGTTGTTTGGGCCGTTCTGGCAAGAATTCTGGCTTTGAGCCTTCATCGGATATTACAGCCCCTAGATATTTGAGGTAGGGACCTCCTCGAGTTTTTGACCGTTTATCCGTATTTCACTTGTGAAATTCTTGTTTGCCATGACCTTGGTCTTTTCTGCATTAATTTCCATGCCATAGGCTTTCGACGTCTTCTCTAGCTTTGCAAGGAATTCTTTTAGTTCGTCCTCGCTGCCAGATAGGCCGTCTATGTCATCGGCGAAGCGTAAGTTAGTTATAATCCTTCCTCCGATGCTGACCGTTCCGACATGGTTTTCGAGCACATCAGTCATAATTCTTTCTAGGAAGAGGTTGAAGAGGATGGGGGAGAGTAAACACCCTTGTCTAACACTAACAGTGGTCTTGAACCAATCTCCCAGCTTGCTGTTGTAGAGTACTACGCTGGATGCTCTGCTGTATAGGTTCTTGATCACAGTAATGAGGTTGGCGTTAATATTGTACTTGTGCATGGTTGCCCACAGTGCTGCATGCCACACTCTGTCAAACGCCTTTTTGAAGTCTATGAAGACATGAAAGAGGTCCCTCTGGTGTTGCAGATGTTTTTCACAGAGCACTCGCAAGTTGAAGATCTGCTCTGTTGTGCTCCTTCCTGCTCTGAAGCCTGCTTGTTCTTCTGCAATGATCTGCTCTGCTTGTGGTTTTAGTCTGTTTAGTATTACCATGAGCATGACTTTGCTGGGGTGACTAATCAGGCTAATTGTACGGTAGTTCTGACACAATTGTAGATTACCCTTCTTTGGGAGCGTTATAACCAGCGATTGAGTCCAGGGTGTTGGCCATTCTCCTGTCTGCCAGATCTTGTTGCACAAGCTAGTTAGAATGTTTATTACTGGGTCACCTCCTGCTTGAATCAGTTCACCTGGGATGTTGTCTGCTCCAGCCGATTTCCCCTTTTTCAGCTTTCGCACAGCAAGCTCCACCNTTTCTCTGTAGATTATCATCGATGTCTGAGCATTGTTGTTCTATCCAGTTTGTTTTTGCTTTATTCATTTCTTTCCTGATCTTTTTATTGATTGTTATGTATTTGATTGCTCCTTCTGCAGTATTCTTTACGTTCTTAAGTTTTCTTCTTTCATCGCATATCTCTAGGATAATAGTGGAGACCCATGGGTTTTTTATGGCATGTTTTTTGCCAAGTATATCTTTTGCTGTCTCAATTATTGTGGTATTGAAGGTATCAGTGATAAGATCTATGTCCATATCCTTTTCCGACTCACAAAGTGTGGTCAGTGGAGCAAATTTCCCTCCAATATTTGCCCTGAACGCCTCTGCGATTACCGGATCTTTCAATTTTTCAAGGTCGAAGCGTAATCGTGTATTGCTTTGTTTTGCTATCCTTTTCAGGTGTAGATGGAAAGTCATCAGCACCAGGTTGTGGTCGCTGCCGATATCCGCTCCTGTGAAGCTTCTAGTATTAGCTGCTTTAATGCATGATTTAAATCGTCTTTTGACCAGTATGTAGTCTATTTGGTTACTATGTTCCCCACCTGGGCTGTGCCAAGTCCATATTCTGGATTTTTTATGGTGACCAATTGTGTTAGCTAGAAGGAGGTCGTTGTATCGTGCACATTCGAGGAGTCGGAGCCCTCTATCGTTGGTCGGGTCATTGCAAGAGTGTCCGCAAGTATCTGACCAGATGGTACATACATCTACTCCAATCTTCGCATTCCAGTCACCTTGGACGACGATAATATCTTTCTTTGGTGTTTGATCCACGATGTCCTGTACTTGGTCATAGAAGGCCTCAATTTCACTATCATCATGGCTGGATGTAGGAGCATATAACTTTATAATTGTGATGTTGAAGGGTGTGGCTTTCAGGCGAATGGTGATGATGCGGCTGGAGACAGGACGACAACCTATGACTGAGTTTGTTGTATTTTTATGGATGATGAATCCAACTCCATGTTCATGTCTGTTCTCCCTGCCGCTGAAGTAGATTTTGTGTCCATCTTCTGTTGCGAGTTCACCAAAGCTTTTCCATCGGGTCTCGCACAATCCGATGACATTCCATTGGTATCGTTCCAGTTCGTGGGTCAGTTCTTCCACTTTTCCTGTCGCATGTACGGTTCTTACATTCTATGTGCCAATAATTATATCTCCTCTTCTTTTAAGGTTGTATGGGGGTGTTGGTTGTGGTGCACCAGTAGTAGATTTTACGTCCCCATCCTGGTGTGCAGTGGTAGACGCGGCCCTTGTTAACCCGGGTGACGACCGAGCCGGTATGTGTTGAGTTAGTATAATAGTCATATGGCTTGTCTAGGGCAAGAATTGCTTGGTGGCGCCCATCCCTCTCCAAGCTTAACCACAGCCGGTTTCCTCCTTATCGGTTGCCCGCCTTGGTCGTGGACACGTAGACGTTGAGTTCGCATGTGAACTCGTCCGCCCTGGCCGGTGCTCCAACTAGGAAGTCGTACGCCCAGTGGTGCCGTGTCAGCACCACCCCCTCACGTGGTTTAGCCGGTCAGCTGAGACCGTTGCCCGGGGTTTGGCGCTGGGAGCCACACGTGAGAGTTTCGAGAGATGGACGAGGACCAGTGAGCTTGACCACCCGAGGGTGCAGCTGTCACAGCGTCAAAAGGTACTACCTCTGCCCAGCGCTCTCTACAACCTCTGAGGAAACCTTCCCATAAGAGGTGCCCTTACCCAACACTGTGTGGTTGGTTAGTGCGGTTGCCCGCAGCACACGGGAGGGCTACAGTAATGTTTCCCCCTATCTTGCGACAGTCCATGGTAATTAGACCCGTAATCTGTGTCGTGGTTGTTGAGCCTTCTCGTCCATGAGGGACATCTACCGATCATCTCCGGCGTCTGCACTTCCTCCTAGGACATAGGCCACCTACAAGAGCTCTCCAGGCATCTCTATCCTGGGCCATTTTCTCCAGGATCTTCCATTCATGGCCAATCCTCTTGATGTCTGCCTCCAATTCTCGGCGCCAGGTGTTTCTTGGGCGGCCTCTTTTCCGTTTACCCTGTGGGTTCCATTTCAGGGCTTGCCTTGTTGTATTAGAAGCAGGTTTCCTTAGTGTATGACCGATCCACCTCCACTGCTTTTGAAGAATCTCTTCCTCAATTGGCTTCTGTTTAGTCCGCTGGCACAGTTCCTGGTTGCTGATTTTGTCCGGCCAGTGAATTCTGAGAATCCTTCTTAGACAATTGTTAATGAAGGTCTGGATTCTGGTCAGGTTTACAGCCGTTGTTCTCCATGTCTCAGCTCCATATAGCAGCACTGGTTTCACCATAGCGTTAAAAATCCTTACTTTTAACTTGCTGCCTAAGTTGTTGGCGACCCAAACATTCTTGAGTTGCTGGAAGGCTGCTCTTGCTTTTCCGATCCTTATTTTGACGTCGGCATCTGTACCACCTTGTTTATCCACCATGCTGCCAAGGTAAACAAAACTCTCCACCTCCTGAAGGGCTCCTCCTTCAAGCATGATGGGTGATGTACTGGTGGCATTAACCTTGAGGATTTTACTCTTCCCTTTGTGTATGTTGAGACCTATGCTAGCAGAAGTGGCTGCGACAATGTTTGTTTTCTCCTGCATCTGTTGTTGGGTATGTGCAAGAAGGGCAAGGTCATCAGCAAAGTCTAGATCATCAAGTTGATCCCACAAGGTCCATTGGATGCCATTCCTTTTCTGCTGTGTAGATGTTTTCATCACCCAGTCAATGGCTAATAGAAACAGAAAGGGTGACAGCAAGCAACCTTGTCTCACACCAGTCTTCACCTGGAAAGCATCTGTCACCTGCTGACCATGGACAACTCGGCAGTTTATCCCTTCATACATGTTTCTGATTATATCCGTAATCTTCTGTGGCACCCCATAGTGCCTTAGCAATCTCCACATGGTTTGCCTGTCCACACTGTCGAAGGCTTTTTCGTAGTCAACAAAGTTGATATAGAGTGGTGAGTTCCACTCTAGTGACTGCTCGAGAATGATACGCAGTGTCGCTATTTGGTCAGTGCAGGATCTGTTGGTGCGAAAACCAGCTTGTTGGTCCCGCAGTAGAGGGTCTACCGCGTTTTTCATCCTGTTAAGCAATACACGGTTGAAAACTTTTCCTGGGATGGACAGTAGAGTAATCCCTCTGTAGTTCGAGCAGGAGCTTAAATCTCCCTTCTTTGGGATCTTGATAAGGTATCCCTCTTTCCAATCAGAAGGCACTTGTTCCTCTTCCCATATCTTCATAAACAAAGGGTGTAGCATTTCCACACTGGTTTCCAAGTCCGCCTTCAGTGCCTCTGCTGGGATGCCATCAGGTCCTGCAGCCTTTCCATTTCTGAGTTGTTTAATGGCCCTGCTAATCTCTTCTTTTGTGGGACTATTACAGTCAATTTGTAGGTCATTATCAGCTGGTTGGATATCTGGTGGATTCCTTGGTTCTGGTCTGTTTAAGAGCTCTTCAAAATGCTCCTTCCATCTACCTCTCTGCTGCACATCACTTGCAATGTTGTTTCCCATTTTATCCTTCACTGGTCTCTCAATCTTGCTAAATTTCCCAGATAGCATCTTAATTGTATCAAACAGTTCTCTCATGTTCCCCTGGTAAGCTGCGTCTTCTGCTTCTTTAGCAAGTTTGTCCACAAATTCTTTCTTGTCCCTCTTGATGCTTTTCTTAACTTCCTTATTTGCATCTGCATACTCTTTCTGGGATTTGTATTTCTGGGCTCGTGTCCGGCTGTTGTTTATTTCTGTTTTCTTTCTTTTCCTTTGTTCTATTTTATTCAGTGTACCTGCTGTTATCCATTCTTTATGTGCCTGTTTCTTCTTTCCTAGTACTTCTTGGCATGTTGACTGAGCTGTTTCCTTCACGCTTTGCCACTTTCCTTCAGTGGACTCGTCTTTAAGTAGTTGGCGTAGGGCTTGGAACCTATTGGGCAGTGAGAGCTTGAATTCCTCCTTTTTTGCTTGGTCCTTCAGGAGGGAGGCATTATACCGAGACCTACATGCTGGTTGTTCGGTATAGTGTCTCTTTAGCTTCAATTTTATCCTGGCCACAAGGAGATGGTTGTCTGAGGCAACATCAGCTCCCCTCTTTACACGAACGTCTTGGAGAGATCGCCTGAATTTTTTACTAATGCATACATGGTCTATTTGGTTAATCGTTCTCATGTCCGGTGAGACCCATGTAGCTTTATGTATTCTCTTGTGCTGGAAAATACTCCCTCCTATTACTAGGTCTGCTGTGGCACATAGGTCTGCAAACCTCTCAACATTGTCGTTCATCTCGCCTATCCCTTGTTGTCCCATAACCTCTTCATACCCTGTGTTGTTATTGCCGATCTTTGCATTGAAGTCTCTCATGAGGATGACGAATTTCCTCCGTGGGCGACCCTGGACTATGGTTATCACTCTATTGTAGAATTCTTCTTTGTCTCTTTCGTCGCTTTCCTTAGTTGGTGCATAGCATTGGATGACATCTAGGTTGATGCTACGCTTCTTTGTCCGAAAGGTTGCTAAAAGAATTCTAGGTCCATGGGCCTCCCATCCAATGAGTGCTCCTTGTGCTGCCCTTGATAGCATCATGGCAACACCCAGGGTATGGGGGGCATCCTCTTCTTTGTGTCCCGAATATATCACCATCTCTCCCGAGATTAATCTCTTCTGCCCCAGTCCAGTCCATCTTACTTCACTAATTCCTAGAATGGTGAGCTTATAGTTCTTCATCTCCGCGGCTATCTGTGCAGCCTTTCCCGCTTCATACATCGTGCGGACATTCCACGCTCCGATGGTGGTGGTGTTCCTTGTAGAGATGATGGTTGTCGGTCTAACAGCTTCCAGATTTTGGCTTTCACTATTAGGCGTCATATTTCCCTCCTCAGAGGATCCATCTTCTCCCAGTACTGAAATGGCTTTTGTTGCTCTTTTCGGTGTTTTTGTAACTTTGATTTTTTACACGGCAGGGTTGTTGGCCTTGCGCGCAACCACTTGGGGGGTTGCCCCTCACAGCTCAATGGGTAGCTGCCTTTGTTCGGGTTGGGTCCCTAGCCTTTGTGGATTCCTCCACTTCCTACAAGGCAGTAGGGCTGATTTTGGTCCACCCCGGGTATTTTATTTCCCCGGTACCCTCCATATCTGGTGGGCTTTTCCCTATCCGCCGGCTGGGGAGGCGCTCGATAGAAGATCAGCAACTCCCACGAGAATCTGTGTCGTGGTGGTGCCGCAGAATTGGCAGGTCGAAATAGGTCAAATCCACAACCACCCGTTCGGGAGGTAACCCCTTGAGAGGCAAGGCGGTGAGCTGCGAGCGAACCTAACCCTGCCCAGACGGCCCCCTCTTAGAGGAGACCCGGTCGGGGTGCCCCCAACGGTTAACTCCTCTTGGTGGAGAGGTGGGAGCTGATGGAGGATTCCCCAGAGGGACCTATAAGAGCCTTTGTGACTCAGGGCCATCTCAAATATGATGTATCCAACTGCCTAGTTGTATACAGTGGCAACACGATCTTAGACATTCTCTTTCAATTCTTTTTCCCCTCTCTACTAGTACTAGTCACGTGAAATATGAAGTTTAATCCACAAAACTAAGGCAAGAGGAGAAATATATGTTTATGGAGTTTGAAAGAAGGATGTTGACTTAGCTAG
This sequence comes from Radix auricularia, assembly GCA_002072015.1. Lineage (NCBI taxonomy): Eukaryota > Metazoa > Mollusca > Gastropoda > Lymnaeidae > Radix > Radix auricularia. The sequence continues at coordinate 14,677 of MUZC01004742.1, read as the reverse complement.
TGGCGTAGCTAGAGCAGAGGCGGATTAAGACTGCACGGGGCCCCTGGCGGCAATCAAACGGGGACCTATCCAGCCAGCGTCCCTTAAAATGATTGTTAACAGCTAATATAAGACTGTAACTAAATATTAATAATGAGAAAGAAAAAAAAACACGAAGAAGTATCTGTTTGAAGTGTTCGCCGGTATGTTACAATTCAGTGTGAAAACAAAAACTTTTAATTTCACTGCTAGGAATCGAACCCGGTACCGCTGGAATCACAAGCCATTGCTCTCGCCACACGGCCAGCGGAGCTCGTCACAACTGGGAAATTTTAAAAATATAAACCATAATTTAAACTATGTTCTCTAAGGGAGGCAATTATATCCAGTTGTAGAGATAATATTTATTAATTTATTTTATTTATTATATTTCCAAGGGTTCGTGCAAACATTTGTACACTTTTATTATAAACTATAAAAAGTTTGGGGGCCCCCAAACCATCGGGGGCCCGTAGCTTTAGCCCGTTCAGCCCCCCCCCCTTAATCCGCCATAGAGCTAGAGGTTTTAATTTAAGGCTGCACTATAATATCGTAACACTCGTGAAGCCAAATAAAACATCATTAAATAAAGCGTCACTAATTAGATTTTCAAGTGGACATTTCATTTAAACTTGCGGGTTCTTGATAGACGTCAAATTTATGAAACATTCCCCTCGTCTCAAATCTGTGAGTCCCCAACCACTTTTTTTTTCGGTGCATGACGTCATTTATGGTCTCTAAAAATGGCGGCAAATCGGAGACCGCCCTTGGCAGCAAAAGTTCTAGCTACGCCACTGCATAAAATTACTTAAATTAGACTAAACGATGACCGTTTTTAAGATTAAATTAACCGTTGCACTAAACTTTAATGTTCTGAAAGCTAACAGCAGGTTATATCAAAGAAGTTAAGTAACCTTTAAAACCAGCTTCCACAAACTAAATTAAAGTTTACTTAGGTCGCTGTTGCGGGCGGGTTGTATTTTGGAAATATAAGCGGGAGGTCTCCACAGTTGATGCCCTCTTATCAATTCAATACAATTCAAACATGAATTGCAGCATTTTCTAAGATGCCATCAAGAAGAATGACAAATTTCTTGAAAAAATCCACTCAAGCGAAAAATATAATTAAAAATTTACAGTAATATTCGAAAGGGTTACCTATTAAAAATATATTGAATTTAAAGAGTTTTTAAAAAGAATTTAAAAAATTTTTTTTTTTAAATGAATGGCTATTTTATGATTGGTTTATGATTTAAGTTGAGCTATTTAAAGAATTTTTTTAGATTTTTACTTATTTTTAATTTGTCCCGGAATTGAACAAAAATGTCCCGGATTTTTTCGAAAAACCCCTGGACAGTCTAGTTATTGGTGAAGAAGAAAACATGCCCATTTTAACTGCATCATGTGAGAATTTCACTTTCACACTTGAAGAACTGAAACAAGCCATCAGGAAGTTAAAAAACAACAAAGCAACTGGCAAAGATGGAATTTCAGGGGAAATGCTAAAGTCTGAAGTTGACAATGTTTTACAGCATTTATTGCCACACCACAAGAATGGAAAGATGGTGCCATCTTTAAACTGCCAAAAAAAGGCGATTTGTCGGACTGCAATAATTGGCGTGGAATAACTTTGCTATCTGTACCGGAAAACTTTTTTTGCAGTGTCCTACTGGATAGAATAAAAAAGTCAATAGACGAAAGGCTCAGAGAAGAGCAAGTGGGCTTCATACCACATCGGTCATGTATTGACCATATATTCACACTCAGAACTATCATCGAAGAATCTGTTGAATATCAATCCCAGCTTATTATAAATTTTGTTGATTTCCAAAAAGCTTTCGACAGCCTCCACCGACCTACACTTTGGAATCTCCTTAATATCTATGGTTTCCCAACAAAATATGTTAACGTTATTAAAGTTTTTTATGCAGATTCACGTTGCTGTGTGAAAACAGAGACCGGGAATTCTGACTGGTTCACAGTCGAAACAGGGGTGAAACAGGGATGTGTCATGTCACCAATGTTGTTTGGAATAGCAATCGATTGGGTCATGCGAAAATGCGCAGCTGCCGGATTAGGCATCAAATGGATCGAAAACAATACATTGGAAGACCTTGACTTTGCAGATGACCTGGCTATTTTAAGCTCAACGCATTTGAACATCCAAGAAAAAACAGATCATCTCCAGCACTTTTCAAATCAAATTTGTCTTGAAATCAACACAACCAAATCAAAAATCATGGACCTCACCAACCAGCCCAATGATATAAAACTTAATGATCAAACTATAGAGAAAGTAACCAATTTCACTTATTTAGGAAGCAAAATGACATATAATGGAGAAACAACATCAGAGATAATGACTTGAATTGCGTTGGCGTCAAGTGCTTTTAATAAACTTACAAATATTTGGAGATCAAGGACAATTAGCAAGCATACAAAACTTAGGCTATTCAATTCCTGTGTAATCCATGTATTAACGTATGGATGCGAAAGCTGGAAATCAACTAAATATATAGAACAAAAATTAGTTGCATTCGAAAAGAAATGCCTCCGAAAAATTTTAAATATAAAATGGAGTGATCTCAAATCAAATGAAACAATAAGAAAAGAAACCAATCAAGAATATGTGTCAAATTTTATAAGGAGAGGACGATGGAATTACATCGGTCATGTTCTTCGAATGGACGAGAGAAGACTCCCAAGTCAGGCCCTCATGTGGACACCAGCAGGCAAAAGAAAACAAGGAAGACCAAAAGAAACCCTGCGTAGAACAATCATAAGAGAAAGCTCAACCATGGGTCTAAGAAATAACCAGGACTTGATACAATTAGCAACTGAACGTCACAAATGGAAATCCATGACCTCTGCCCTATGTGCCGTCTTCGACCCGAGAGGAAATAACTAACTAACTAACTAACATTATAATGTATATAGTATTTAAATGTGTCGTCTGGCAAGGTAAACCTCTGACGCAAATCTCTGCTATGTTAGTCGTACTTGTGCACCCTTACGGCGAAAGCCAGGAAGGCTAACTTAAGGACCCCTTATCTTATATTATATGTTACGAACGCTCCATCAGTACAAAAGATTATTGCGTCCCCTTTTCAGACTAGACTCTGGGGACCGCTGTTTTAATCTTTAACATCAAGTGACAACACGCTTTCGCATTCAGCTTTATTATATCGCACATCTTGAGTGCCTCTGGAAATTTCAAGACAGAAATACATTTTTTAATTAAAAATTTAATAGGGTATGTGTAAATCTAACACTGAAACACCCCTCAGCCCTTTTCCTTGGTAACCTCAGCATGGAAGCCAGCATTCATGTCAATGATGGGGTTGGGCGGGGTCAAGCTCAGTTGTACCTCCATGCCGTAAGTGAAAGTCTTGGTAAAGTTGATCTCGCAGCTGGACTTGGTCCGTCTTTCGGTCTTCAGCGTGTACGTCTGATGGGTGGGGTGTCATTGACGAAACACGCCGAAAATAAGATGTGTGACGTAGGGGTTGGAGGCTTTTCCTTATGGGTGTACTTGGTTTCACCTAATAGGAGAGTGTAGAGCAGCAGAAAACTCAATGAGGTTTGATTACACGGAGATGCCGTGACGTCATTAGGCTGAAGCCGGAACACCACCCACGGCAGCCATATTGGCGTACTCAAAACATTGGAAGCTGTGTAGTGTGTATGTTATATTATTGTAATATTTTGAACGTTATAAAACACTGGGTTATTTTTAAAAAGTTATAACTGCCCTCTTGTTCGGCTTACGGTTGTAAACAGCGACGAACAGAAAACGGGATAACGCTCCATCGGTAAGTAATATTGTGAAGATCCCTCGGTTGCTCTATGTTTATCTATTCTTATCTACTCTGTTTATCTGTTATTCTGCTCTTCACACACTTGGTTAAATATTCTTAAAACACTGAACACCAAGGCAGAATGTACACTTCATTACTTTTAATCTCTTAACTTCAGTACATTCATTATTCGTGCATCTCTCTAACACATGCGTCTCTCTACCTCTGCCTTCTACTTCATAACTCATTCCCTCTCCTCGCGTGTCTCTCTATCCGTCTGAGTCCGAGCGTTAGTCCATCCCAGGCTCCGCCCCCTAGACTTTCCTGTCCGAAAGTCAACCGTCAATCAAATTGTACCTCCCCTTAGATAAGACGGGGGTAGGTGGGTGTACCCTGTCATGGTCAGTAATCCCCCCCTTTCCTTGTCTCTGACCCGCTCTACATTGTCGGCACCTTTCATCTACCTTACGGCCCAGTATCTCGGTCTGCCATACACTGACACCTGGGCTAGATTATTTGCCCGTGGTCAGTCCTCGTCTTCAAAGCCTCGCTCGTCCTTTGATTCCCAAGTTCGCACCTCTGGCCGCCTGGACTCACCCGTTAGTCCAGCGGCACATCAAAGGCCAAACATACGCAGCGCCCTAACCGCCCTAATTTCCTCACACAGTCCCCCTACTGACAAAATTTATGTCGCCCTCGACATTAAAGAACCCTCTCGGTGTATGTTTGTTTAAAATTGGCTTCGAGTGACTAAGACCCTCTGGCAAACAATTCAAAACAAATACACAAAGAGGCTATTGTGTTTCCCGCCAACACAACCTGCGCTCACCATCCTATATCACTCCATCTCTATCCTCTGTACCGTCTCCCCCCACTAACGTGTGTCAGTCAAGTCCATGTCACCTGGTCAATTTATCAACATCATGGGAGCAACCATGTAAAACATAAGCAGGGAAAATTCGACAAAAATGACTTGTAAAAAATATTATGGATAAACTTCGTACTCTTTTCAAAATACATTCAAATAATATATGAGACACATACAAAATCAAATTACATAAATTTCTCAAAACATTTCCAAGTCATCAACTACGTCAATTCCCGATAAAATTGACAGACATTGTTAAAGTCAGATAATTGCATCTGACGATAAAAATACACATAGACATTTAATAATCATGATCAAATAATAGCTTAAAAAAAACAAAGCAAAAATACTCATAATGGGCTAAAAGCATAACGCAAACATAGTCATTTCATCAATTAAAAGCACACCAAAAAAAAAACAACCGAGTCCAAGCACAAGTCTTCTCATCTTTGTCACAAATCAACTCATATCATAAGACAAACCAAGTACAACAATTCAATACATCAAACTTGTTCGTGTACCAGCATTACACAAACAAAACACAGTTTGTCAATTAATCCTCATAAATCATGTAACTAAATAAAGCAAACCATAACTAAGCAATTCATCATTCTCAAACTCAGTAAAAGCATAACATTACACAACAACAAAATATCAGTTTTCTCATAATCCTGGTTCATGTACGTTACTAGCATTACACAATTAAAACACAATGCCAAATCATCATCTTAAATCAAATAATAGCATAATACAGCAAACATTTTCAAGCGGTTCATTATGCTCAAAAATTCAAGTAACAGCATTACAATAACACACCTATAGGCAGTTCATTATTAGCATGGTTCATGTAAACGCATACGTCAGCAAAATCCACAAAAAATAATCAATTTCATAAATCTCCCAATTCTCCCAATGTAAGTCACTCGCCTTAGTCAGCCTAAAGCGCATGATCATAATAACATTGACCCTGTCAATGTTAACAGTAAAACAACAAGGTACACAAAAAAATGCACAGGTAAAGAAATCTTAATAATCTTTCTACTCAAAAGACAATCAAACATGTGTACATCATAACATAATTGCTACCACATAATTATAAAAATCCCAAAAAGCAATGTTACTAAAACCTCATCTCGTCAAGTGGTAACTCATCACCATAATTTCCACCTTTTTACCGACTCATCAATCGGATCAACTTTAAAACACGCACATATCTTAACCCCAAAAAATGGTTTCACATCGGCAGAATCTCTATCGGCCGATTGCAAGCATGTTACCACTGAATAACCTGCTTATAAAACATCAATTATTTACACATAAATGACTTCAAAAATGTTTCTATCAGTACAACCGTACTTCCCGGCAGATTGTGGCCTCAACCTGCTCATAAGACACTTAAAATTTCACATACACAAATCAAGGGGAACAATTTTTGCTTAATCATAATCATAACTTTTTTTTTCAACCTGTACAATGTACAACCTTGCGTCATCAGCATAAAATTTCAAAAAATTTCCCACGCAAAACAATAAAATTAAATTTAACCACAACATGCTAAGCACAAGTATGTTACACATTTCGACAGCATTATAAAAAGAAAAACAATTGTACTCAACACACATAATTAATAAAATTTTCCTGACCTTACGCCGCCATAGCCATCTGACTCTCCATGCCCTGGTAGACTTCTGGTATCCAAGGATTGTCAGCAAATTGTTTATCATGTCCTTTATGAATTCGAACGTCGGATAACAGGAATTTGTCCCAAAAATGAAACGAATTGTTCTCTGGTTTTAACATGTCGTCACACTTCTCTCGCGCCTTCTGGGTTGTCCTTTTGATGACACGGTATTTGACAGTTGGACGATGCGGTTGCCGAAGCAATTTGACTGACGTCTTGTCAATCCCTTTGATCTTTTTATGCGGTGGCAGACCGAGTAATGGGTAAATCTGCCCCGACGTGACCCATGTCACATTGCTTGTCTTGGTAACACCAGACGTGTCCACTAGGCTGTTAGCTAGGCCAATGTCAGGCGAAAACCCCGAGCTCCAAAGAGTTCTTCTGCAACGTAGTTTGTTTTTTTTAGGCGACACTCACGAATCACAACATGGAGTTGCCATGTCAGGCGACATGTCAAGATGTGTAATGGCCCGTTGAATTACACATGTCGTAGTTGGTAACTGGACACTGGTTGTCGTTATGGGACTCTCATCATCCCGTCTCGATGCTTCTGCTGTCAGTGGCTCTACTGACATCTACTCCGAGGTCGATTCTTACTCATTGTCAATTAGCTCCCGTTGGAACTGTTGGAACGTTTGATGACGGTTCGCATGATAACGTTCTATGCGCTGACAGAAAGCAGACACTACGAAATTGGCACTAGGTTTTACCCAGTCAGAGTTATCGCTGTACGTTGACTCGATGGGTTGCCTCCATCGTTGTTAATCTGCCTATCGGGAACACATCATACTGGTAGGTGACTTGGCGAACGAACTACATCATGTTTTCTGCTACAACCTTATGGGTAACGATCTCTTAGGACGCGTTGCAAGATTCTATCCCACCGCTTGCCACCATTTTGTGAAGATCCCTCGGTTGCTCTATGTTTATCTATCCTTATCTACTCTGTTTATCTGTTATTCTGCTCTTCACACACTTGGTTAATTATTCTTAAAACACTGAACACCAAGGCAGAATGTACACTTCATTACTTTTAATCTCTTAACTTCAGTACATTCATTATTCGTGCATCTCTCTAACACATGCGTCTCTCTACCTCTGCCTTCTACTTCATAACTCCTTCCCTCTCCTCGCGTGTCTCTCTATCCGTCTGAGTCCGAGCGTTAGTCCATCCCAGGCTCCGCCCCTAGACTTTCCTGTCCGAAAGTCAACCGTCAATAAAATTGTACCTCCGCTTAGATAAGACGGGGGTAGGTGGGTGTACCCTGTCATGGTCAGTAATCCCCCCTTTCCTTGTCTCTGACCCGCTCTACATTGTCGGCACCTTTCATCTACCTTACGGCCCAGTATCTCGGTCTGCCATACCTGACACCTGGGCTAGATTATTTGCCCGTGGTCAGTCCTCGTCTTCAAAGCCTCGCTCGTCCTTTGATTCCCAAGTTCGCACCTCCGGCCGCCTGGACTCACCCGTTAGTCCAGCGGCACATCAAAGGCCAAACATGCGCAGCGCCCTAACCGCCCTAATTTCCTCACAATATACTTTTTGTTGGGCTTTTCTGTCTTCGTCAGTGATGAGTCAGTGACTTCGTTTTAGTGCACCCAGACCAACAATGCAGTATTAAAGATAGGAACATAAACAACCATAACCACTTTATCAGAGATATAATACATTATGCCAAAGACAAAAACATCGCAGCAAGTATCTTGGCCCTCGACCAAGAGAAAGCATTCGATAGGGTATGTCACACATACCTACAAAAAATATTAAATCAAAATAACCTAGGAAACTACGTGTGTGACTGGGTTAAGATAATATATAAAAACCCCATTAGCAAACTACTCATAAATAACACAATATCAAAAGGAATAGAAATTCAAAGATCAGTAAGGCAACGGTGCCCACTCTCACCCTACCTTTATATACTGGCGATAGAACCAGTGTTAGAAAAGATTAGATTAGATAGCACAATAAAAGGAATCAATTTACCGAATAGAGGAGAAAGGAAACTACTAGCATATGCGGACGACACGATATTCTTCCCACAAAATAACAACTCTATCAACAGAATTATGGAAACATTTGAGGATTTTGGACAAGCCAGAGGAGCAAAAATTAACATTCAAAAATCGGAAATCATGGGAATCGGGAAAAACACGAATAAGGACGACTATCCCCTCAATTTGGAAGGAAAACAGGAACTACTCATTTACGGAATAACTTTTACAAACAACCCATGGATAACACACAAAGGAACATGGGATAAACAAAACAATCACACGATATAAATATACATCCAAAACAATATTCGGGAGAAGTACTCTAGTTAATACGTTAATAGTACCAAAATTAATTTACGTAGGGAACATTTTTGACATCCCTCCTCCCACTCTAACCAAAATTAA
>MUZC01004741.1:541327-552090 GCA_002072015.1 Radix auricularia | reverse complement strand
AAAAAAAAAAAACGCTCTCGGTAAAAATCTAATTTCATGGCATTAAATGGTAAGTTTTTCATTTCATTGATTGTTCCCAGGAGTTTTCATTTTTTAAAAACATCCTAAAATTCTAGGGTGCTTATGAACATTGAACTTATCACTTATCTACTCAGTATTCTAGATTAATAATGTCAAATGTGGATATTTGAATGCTTTGTACATGTTAATGAGGTAACGGGTAAAGCCACGCTCTTAAAATAATTGATGATTAAATCAATGCAATGTCTCATCCTAAAAACTATTTCGCAAGCAATTTTGATTTAGGTATAGATCTATAGTGTGGAAAATTTATTTAAAATTAGTTCTGTTCAAGGGCAGATTAGAATTGATCATCATGTAATTAATGTATTATTTTTAAGTAATCATTTCTAAGACTTTCAAATGGTGTTTTCTTCATTTTAAATTCATGAAAATTTAGCCAATTCTTTAGAAAATGTGTCCACATATCAATTATTGAAGTCATCTGGATTGTTGATTTAAATCATTATTGGAATAAATTAATCGAACATATATATCAATATTTGACATTGATTCCATTTATAACATACATCAATAAAAGAACTCGAATTGATGAAACATTTTTGTAAAATATAATAATGAAGTTTATTATTGTTTTTTTTTTTTTTGCTTATTTTTGTTTATTTATAAGTTATAGTCGACCTATAAAAAAGGTTGTTATTTTAACTAATTGACATACGTTTTTTTCATCGAATTCATTGTCATAATTATAATTTCTTTTTGTTGGTATAGTAATAGTATATATGTATTATGTTCTTTACAACACGTGAGATTACAGACATAATCAATTTCCTCCAAATTCTTTTTGTTACATCAATAGTTTTACCAGATGTGACCACGTCACCAGACTCCGTATGTAACTCTAGCTACACCAGACTTTTACTGATGGTTGATACAAGAGACGACCCCAGTATCATGAAAACCCGTCTGGAAAACATCGTGTCATATTTCGTCACGAAGGTGAAGGGCGAGAGCGAGAGATTCCTTGACGTGTGCCTGGTTGATCCCTTTCAAGAGCAAACGTTATTTGATTTGATCAAGGTGAGGTCGACCCGGGAGGTCACGTCCGCCATCGAACAGCACGTCAATCCGAATGTGAGTTGGGACGACCGTCGGGATTTTTCCGATTTCATTACCATTTACGATGCCACCGAGCACTCGCTGCATGTTCTAAGTAACGAGACTGCTGGCGAGGGAGGAAATAAAGGTAAACAACGTCTCGTTGTGTTTCTATCACATTGCTACGGCACCTGCACTTTGACGTCAGCTTTGTTATCAACCGTCACTGCAGAATTCTCGGATGTGGTGGGTATTGCATTGCTGATCTCGCCCTACAACCTGAACGTGAAACGCTACAACCAGGCCCTGCAAAAGGATCACGGCTCGACCAAACAGACGATACTGGTCGTCGATCCCCAAGATGACTTCACCAGATTCAATCCAGTCCCCGTGTACGTCTGTCGAGACTGCCCCGAGGGATGGCAACGGTACAGCAGGGCGGGGCGCAACAGACTGTCCTGTTATTTTGTGGATTCCCTGAATACAACCATCTCTTGGAACCAGGCATTCAGCCGGTGTTCATCTATCGACTCAGTGCTTCCTGTTGCCGAGACGGAGGAAGAGCTGATGTTTTTAATAAACCTCTTGGGTCTAAACAGTGATGTCCTTTCAAATAACTTAAACGAGTCTCAAACTGAAACAGTCGTTGTGAATGTGGGACTGAGAAAAAAATTCTTGCCTAAAAGAATTCCGTTCTTTTGGTTGAATCTAAGGCCTTTTAGCTTTGGAGGTGATTCGGACAAAACTGATGATAACAGGCAAAATTGTGTAGTACTAACTTATTCACTCAGGACAAACACTGAAGGTGGTGAAATTGGTTGGACACCGGTCAAGTGCAATGAACATACTTCAAGAATTCTCGTATGTGAAATGGAGATGACCATGGTTCATGATTTGACCGAAATGATAGCTCAGTTACGGGCAACGGCGCAAGAAAGTCCGAGGAGGAGCAAGTTTAATGAAACGAAGAGAGATCCTATCACATTCATCAGAGAACTTCACCAAGAGAACTGGAGCATGTTCGACTGTGGAGACCTGGGCGAGACGGTCACTTACAGCTCTGTCTGTAACGGCGCGAGAAACTGTCGCAACGGCAGAGATGAGGAATATTGCGACATGCCGTGGGAGAAAGACAAGCTGGATCGCTTTCATTGTGTGAACCCGAACGGTGTCAGCGAGGACCATCCAACTCGGATCTCCATTCCATCGGAGGACCGCTGCAACCTCGTCCAAGACTGTCCTGATAACAGCGATGAGCTGGGTTGTGACGGGTGTTTGGGCAGGCAGTGCGCGGACGGCACGTGCGTCCCTGGCCATTGGGTCCCGTATGGCCATGTTGGCTGCCATCTACTTACAGGGGCCAACAGAACCGTGTATTTGAACGTGTCGTACCCCTGTGGAGGTCAGTGCTCTGGTTCGATTCAGTTCAATCACGAGATAAGTTTCTGTGATAGAAACAGTAGCGTTCAGGATTTCTCAGAAGGACAATTAGTTCCTGAGAACCTGACCGCCCTTTTGAAGTGGGCTCCGAAATGCTTGTACCTCGGTCGTGGTCCAACGGGTTGCAACAACGCGTACCATCTGAGGGACTGCAGCACGTTTCGATGTCCAGAGGGATTCTTTAAGTGCCCAGACGCTTACTGTGTCCCCGTGTACAATTTCAACGACGGGCTACTGGACTGTCCGTACGGCGAGGACGAAGGGGCGAACATCGACATATTCGCTTACATCGATGATATGTTTCACTGTCGTCAGTCCTCGCTGTATATCCACCAGGTGCACATCTGTGACGGTGTCTCGCAATGTCCGAACGGGGATGACGAAACAGACTGTCCCATGACGTGTCCGCCTGGCTTCAAGTGTCATGGCGATGCTGTTGCTGTAAGCAACCATAAACTGGTCCCTAAAATCGAATCGCTAAATCTTTTCGACATAAAAACAAGATTTCTAAATATCTCCGGCGTAGACCTGTCCGATTTACAGGAATTCTATATTCTTCCAAACTTGCTTGAAATTCACGCCTTTAAATGTAATCTTGTAAATCTTGCAAATATTTTCAGGACTCAACACAAAAATGTCAAAGTTTTTGCCGTGAATTTCAGCTACAACAATCTTACAGAGATAACGTACACCCGACCGTTTTCCACTTTAATCAATTTACAATATTTAAATCTATCACATAACGTGCAACTACGTGAAATTGAGCCGTACAGCATCTGGTCACCAAAACTGCATACACTTGATTTATCTTTTACGGGTTTAACCGTTTTTGACTTAAATATTCTAAAATCCCCTCGTTCGTTACGCTACTTAAATTTACGTCACACAAAAATAGCGCAAATTGTCTCTTTTCATTCAGTTCAACGCCTTGAATTTTTAAATCTGGAACGAACCTCCATGAGCAGAGAAAATATGACAATGACATTAAAATACTTATCGGTTAGTTCAGCTCTGCACGTCGATGATCATACGTACTGCTGTCCTCAAATTTCAGGTGACGGCACACCTAAACACGCGTGCCGTGCACCTCCAGACGCCATCTCCTCGTGCGAGGATCTCCTGAGTGATTACTTGAAACGTTCACTTCTGTGGTTGGTTGCAGGGTTGTCGTTGGTAGGAAACATCATCGTCATCACCTACCGATTATTTTACGACAGGGGCGTGCTCAAGAAAGGCTACGGGCTATTCGTGACGAATCTCAGCGTTTCCGATTTGGTCATGGGCGCGTATCTGCTGATCATCGCCTCCGCCGACGCCCGTTACCGTGACGAGTATGTACTCCACGAGGGTGTTTGGCGCCACGGCGCCCTGTGTCAGGTTGCCGGGTTTCTTTCGACGCTGTCCAGCGAAGTCTCGACTTTTTTCGTGCTTCTCATCACGCTGGACAGATGGCTGGTCATCAGGTATCCCTTCGGTGACCACAGATTTACGACGTTCGGCATCGCTTTATCAATTCTCTTCTCCTGGGTCCTCGGATTCATTCTCGCTTCGGTTCCACTCGTGTATCCTGAATGGACCATCTACTCATCTAACGGGATGTGTTTGGGCTTGCCGGTGGCCAGGGGTCGACAACTGGGATGGCATTATTCATTCGGGGTGTTCATTTGCTTTAATTTTATCCTGTTCGTTTGCATCGCTTGCAGTCAAATGTTAATATTCCGTTCCATAACGTCCAGTCGAAGTTTTCAAATGACCAACGCCCAGAGTTGTGCGAGGAGGATGCAGGATATTAACATTGCGAAGCAGCTGTTTCTGGTGGCGTTATCCAACTTCCTGTGCTGGTTTCCCATTTGCGTCTTCGGTTTCCTGTCAGGCACGGGATACGAGGTCAGTCCAGACACCTACGCCTGGCTGGTAGTTTTCGTCATGCCACTGAATGCGGCCGTCAATCCTTTGATCTACACGATACCCGTGATTTACAGCAAGTGGCAGGACTTTAAGAAAGGTAAAACGTCCACCAAGACAGGAACTCTGTTCAACAAATCAATCACCGCTGACACTAAAATGTAATTATAATCCAACTCAATGTCTATTCATCGATGTTTGGGGCACAGTGACAGCTTTTCCGTCTCAAATCCTTGAATAAAGAATTCCATAGATTTTTTTAAATTACATAAACTTATAGACACCCTAAAACATTTTTTGGAAAAAATATGTTAATTTAATATAAATCTAAACCAATTATTCTAACCACATGTAGGACACCGCTTCTAAAGGCCTTCGCTTTCACTTTATTAAACGACTAAATCTATTTGTAAATAAAAGATCCTAAAGTGACAGGTTTTGAATCTCTGTGAAGGCAATGGTTGGTTCCTGTGGCTAAAGGTGTCCTTGAGTCCAACCAACTCCGATTGGTGGCTGGGCATTGTGCCACACAAACCCTTCATAGCCGTGTCCTGTGAACGCTGCGTGACTTGCCAACAGACCAGCTTAATCTGCGTTGGCTCTAATTAGAACGTAGGACGCATGAATCTTCTGCTCAGAAGGAGAGTCAGTAATGTTTCCAATTTTCTGAACATAAAATGTCTTTTTTACAAAAAAGAGTATTCTTTATATTTAAAAAAAAAAGATAGGTTAACATAAAAAGGGCTTCGGTGGTCAAAAAGACTTGAAATCTCTGTTCTTATAAACTCTGAAAGCCAGTGACGTAGCAGGGCGGTTGGAAATATTTTACATGATGAGGTGGGTGAAATTTTTGGCCAAGGGCAATATAAAATGAGAGACTAAGGCTAAGAGATTAAATTCGGTTGATGTAATCCATCACTCATTATTCTTAGATATTGAAATAATATTTCACTCACACTCATAATTGAATATATATTTTTAAGATGCTCTTTTGAATTTAATCACGTTTTACCTTGGTGTATTTTCAATTCCACTGTAAAAATAATTACCTTTTTACATTAAATGTTTTACTCCTTTGATGTCTGTTCAGGTGTAAGAACTTTGTAGTCCCAGAAATGTAGCCAACTGATAATTCATAAATATTAATAGTTCCTTGAAGTTCTGCAAGTTTGGCCGACTTCTGCGCCTTAACTCATTCTACTGCCCGCAGTAAATAATAATATTTTCATGTGCTTTTTGAGAGATACGGTAAACACCTTTTTTACCAAAAAATAATAATGATTAACTAATGAAGAATTTGGTTATCCTCCGAATCCCGGTCCCAAATTATTTTTAATGAGGTAACGATTACTATTTAATCAGTACATAATTCAACGTAATTTCATTTTTTTAAAACAAATTATGGCAGGTAGACCAGCCGCTGCGATAAATATTTCTCCCAATGTTTGACTTGCAGCGCAACTAGCAGGAATTGAACTCAAAATAGCGAAGGACTACGGATGCACGCTAAAAAACGTAAACTCAGGTATTTAATCAGAGTGGTTCAAGTCGAGCTCTCTTACTGTTACAATTACAAGCTACCTCTCAGCGACGTCGGACTTTCACTGGCTCAACAGCCACAAGCAGAATATTTTCGGCAGCTATTTGGAAATGATGTGTGACAATTACAATATTTAGTATTTAATGAATGGTTATCGGACAATATGTGTCACTTATCTATTTTTTATCAATAAATAACACATAAATAACCTACTTTCATGTACTATCTGGTTACTTCCCCTTATTAGCGTAAAATAATTTGGGACAGGGATTCGGAGGATTACCAAAAATTTGAACAAACGATAGAAAAAACTTTTACTATTTTTAAGTCTTAGAAATGAAACCAAGTCGGCAAACTCTTCGAAGGCCATCATTGTGGGAGGGGGAAGTAGCTGACTATCTACGCACAAGTATTTTTTTAAAACAAAAGAAAATGTTGTACAACTGTTAGTGCTTATTCGGTGCTTGTTATATGATCTACGGATTTACAGTGTATAAATAAGCATGAAGTTGTGCACTGGTTCAAATGTGCATCCAGGAATGTGTTGAATTCTATTTTCAACAACTGTAAGCGTCGTGGGCTATCAGTATCAGTTTAAATTTAAAAGCTGTAGTAGTAGTAGAAGCAATGGCCCCAGATGGGTAGAAAGTCTTAGACACATCTCTTTGATTTTAAACGTTGCCTCACCTTCTACCAAAGAGAATCATCCAAGGGGTGCAAATGGTCTAACCTAAAAATGACTAAACTGTATCAGTAAGTTGGCATACCGTCTTACCCGTCATCCATTTCTGTGACGTCATGTTCAGAGTGTGCAGCGAGAAGTTTGGGAACTCCGTGCTGTAGAGAAATCTGTACGAGTAATGGGGATCGAAGGAATTGACGTAATCATCCAGTGGTGTCGAGCCAGCCCCAGCAAGAGAAGCTAGAAGGAATGATATGACTGGAAGACACACACACTCCATCGTAACCTTTTGATAGATTCCGGAAACGCTGCTGTCGAAACGATATGTTAAAAAGTAAGTTTGAGTGAGTCGGGCGGGCACAGGACCCCATTTAATTTATTGTGTAACCTGATTTAGTTTACAATTTAGCAGAAAGTGATTCCACGAACCATCAATAACTCCAAATAAAAAAATGTATGATGCGCCTTTGTCCAATGATGACCTATGCACTTGTACATTCAGCGTGGCCTTTAATGAATCAAGACTTGCCACCCTTGTTGTATCCCCACCTCACCAGATAATGTTTTATGATCATGGCTAATGTTCACAGTCAGATATATTCAATGTTAGAACTTACACCCTGTAACTGGTAGTCACGTCATTTTCGTTAAAAGAATAAAGTAGTCTAACTAATGACCTAGAATTTCTTTGATTTCATTCTATCAATTTCTAAATATTTTGCAGAGTAATTTTAGTGTAAAAATTCTTGTCTTTCTGACGGCTATGTTTGTCCAGTGTAAAACTATAATTATTATATTCCTAAAGATCTTGCTTACCTTTTCTGGAATAAAACTATGATTATAATATTCCTAAATATCTTGCTTACCTTGTCTAGTATAAAACTATAATTATAATATACCTAAAGATCTTACCTACCTTGCCTAGTATAAAATTATAATTATAACACACCTAAAGATCTTGCTTACCTTGTTGCTTCTCAATAGATTGAACTCACGCCAGTGTAAATGTTGCCTCGACATACACATACATTTTAACAAACAAAAAGCCTAACCTAATATGCTTAGATTGTTCGGGGAAATGATTTGGTCCTCGGGTTCAACCACAGTTTGCCCCCCCCCCCTTTTACCTTCATTTACTGTGGAAGAGACGTGTCTGGGATTTTCTCATGGATATTTTCTTCCCTGTCCGTAATGCGATCATTACTTTTAAAATATGTTATAAATTGTCACGTCCTTTAAAATGTTGAATTGAAATAAATGTACTCAATATCAATGTAAACACCAAATGAGGATGTCATTAAACGAAACGTTTCTCTCTTTGATCACCGTGATTTCTATGTATTTATTCAAACTTTTTACATACATATTTAGTTTATGAGTGTGCTTTCTTCTCAATGGGTATTCAACTTAACAATTTGTTGTCCCTTCACACACAATGTGGGGGTGGGGAAGAGGGTTTATTAATTCTGTTCCGCGGACCGATTTGCCAGTATAAGCCATAGAACTGTTTGAATTCGCCTATCATTTGAAGCAACCTCTTCTTAAATCACACTTCTTAAAATGCTTTTACATTAACGTACACATTAGTTTATTTTCACGCACTTCCGTGTTCATTCTACCGTTAAAAAAAAAAGAGTAGTGATTAGCATTATTCCTGCTACACGGCCAGTGTTAAGTGCAGTGTGTAATATTTATATCGAGTCCAAGGCGCCAGGCAGTCATTCCCGTAGCTCAATAAGAATACTCTTCTCTGGCGTCATATTTATACTATTACTATTACCATTTAGCCTTGATGGGCTGCACGTGACCTGTGGGTCAGGCTCAATTGTCAACAAAGTTGAAGCGCATTACCAAACTTTGTGACAAACTTACAAACATAAAATTAATCCTAGGATGTTGGTGTGATTTTTTGTAGTGTATTTGGCGTTAAATCAACAATGTCGAGTTTTAGCGTCTGTTGATGTGCACAACTGTTGGCCACGGCACGACGTCTAAACAGACACTGATAGAACCAATCTTTTCATTTAAAACTAATCTTCAAGTTCAAGGATACCTTTCGTGAAGATCGACCAGTTCACCGACAGCAAAATTTTATGAATGCCGCGTGATTCTAACAATAATTCCTAATGAAGACAGACGTCGTTTTTTGAACCTTAAAATTTCGATCTTAATCTCAATCTGAAAAAAACCTGTTACATGATTAATTTTAGGGGAAAAAACATACTACTTGACAATGTCTTGTATAAAAACAATTTTTAAAGTAATAACAAAATTTAATTAAATATTTCCACCTCGGTGCTACAGTAACCTCACAGGACGGCGGGAAATCATTCCAAAACTATGGCCTAAGGCCTAAGTCAATCATTTTACTGCCATAGAGAACCTACTACCGAAGATGAAACGATGCCTCAAGGAATAACTTTAAAATTTGTCATGGCTTTGCAACCGTACTGACGATCTTTGACGTGCCCAGAGATTTTAGAATATACGTCGGCCATCGCATCCCAATTTTTCTGGCAGTGTTTTAGTGTAAAGCTGAGGGGCGTGGGATCGAGCCGACGTTAAAGCCACTATAAATAAGTTGAGAAATGACTGACGCTTAGAAAGTCCTCCGCTGACCTGGAGAGGGATGGGCGCCGCCAGTGTCTAGCAAGCCCGAGAATGTTCTAATGGAAACATTAAAACCCCCTACGACCTCGAAAAAAAAGAGGTTATGGGACTAAAAAAAAAATGTTGTGGTGCAACCTGTCCTTATGTATACATTATTCTCATTAAACGTTTTAAAAACTGATAAATATTTTGTTTGTTGTAAGTTTGGGGTTCCCATCCCTACTCTTCCACCCCCTCCTGCTTTTTGCTCCGAACCTGCCATTGGTTGCAATAAAGTAAGGATTGTCTCGAATGATAAATGCTTAAAATAAGGAAAACCCAGAGAAAACTGTGTTTTTGTTTTTGAAAATATTCCGGTAGTCCGATCTATTTAGAGTAGAAGTACAAAGTAGAAATAGATTTTTAATTCTACGGCCTGTTCAGCAGCAGTAACCATAGTGACGACTCAATTAGTGAATCTTTTACTACAACACTCATTAGAGGCGACGTCTTGAAATAGGTCAGAGGGGACGGGCGGGTTTGCTTATTTGGTAAAGATGAAAAACTCGGTGGAAACCATAGCTCTTTTAAAAATATTATTATTAATAAACAATTTTAAAATATTTTATAAAACGCACTAATCTCCTTCATGGTAATGTGATTTTGGTTGTTATTGTATACCTAAGCAGAGGCGTCGCTAGGGTTGGTGTCACCCGGAGCGGGAGCTTATGGTGTCACCTTATCACGACTTAAGGGGTCGTCCATGAATAACGTCACGTGAGGTTGCCGATTTTTACCCCACCCTCCTGCGCGTCATACTTTGTCACAAAAACTTAGACCCCCACCTTTTTTCCACTACGATGTCACAAAGCTTTGACACCCCACAAAACTATTTGTCTAAATAAAAATTAACCTGTTGCAAATTATTTTTTGTCATTTAATTATGTATTTAGTGTAAGTTTGCACTCTAATATCGTAACACGCTTGAAGCCATTGAAAACGTTATTGAATAAATTGTAAACAATTATTTAATTGGAACTTTTATTTAAAGTTGTGCGGTTTTTATGTGACGTCAGATTTTTAACACCCCCCCCCCTTTTTTTTTTCGTGACACATCCATGGGCGTCGCTAGGAATTTTCCCAGGGGGGGGGGCAAAAAAATCACGTTTTTTAATTTCCAAAAATGACATCACGCGCCTATGGGGAGGGGGGTCCCCAACTTTGTGACGAAGGGGAGTTTAAGAATTGTGACGTCACGTCAAAACACGCTACTATATGCCAAAGTACTACCTTAATATTCGATTTCTTACTATCTATTTTATTACATTTTGCACGGATTACCGCGTGTTACGATATCAGAGTGTAGCCTTACACTAAATACATACTAAAATAACAATAAAGTGTTTTGAAACATGCTATTTTCAAATAGACAACACCACCTAAAGGTGGGGTGTCACAGCTTTTTGACGTCATATTGTGGGGGGGGGG
>MUZC01004741.1:506706-534104 GCA_002072015.1 Radix auricularia | reverse complement strand
CCCCCCTAGCGACGCCACTGCCCTGTGTTTTAATTTTCAGCTCAGTAGCATTTGTATCAGCAGACAAGATTTATGGAATTTGAGTATTGGCATTAGAAACGTTCACGTGTGTTAATATAGGTTCATCATTTCTTTTTTTTTTTTTTAAATCTTGGCTTTTCTTTTAATTTATTAAACTTTATTTAAACGCTTTTCAATTTTAGAAGATACTTTATAACTAGAATTTTGACGCCCCTCCCCCAAACAATGTGCTACTCAGAGCATTCGATAGGCTCATGTTTGAAATTGATAGGAAACGGTTTTTTTTTTTATTATTATTATTATTTTACAGCAGTAGCGGCTGTCAAATTTGAAACATCAACCAGGTTACCACAACATCGGTATCGAGTTTTCATACAACTTAAGACTAAGTTATTAAGACTCTGTTTTTGTCAGTGTGTCAGTACAGTAGCATTCGTATCAGAAGAATTTATCTAATATATAAAGCTGAAACTTTGTCTGTCGGTTTGTTTGTTACCAATACAAATCCACACCGTTGGACCCAGGGTAGTGAAATTGTGCATGGAACCCCAATTTGACCCGGAAAAGGTCATAGGCTATGTTTCAACCCCAGGTGACGACCCCTAGGGTCTGGGGGCCCATCATTTTGCTTTTTTCCTTATATGAGCTATATAAAAAATGAAAATGACTAATTCTCCTATTTCGCGTGTAGGTGAAAGCACAAAACTTTGGGTAGTTGTTAAGTATACTTCTACGATGGTAACAGGCGAAAACAATATTTAAATTATCACTTACTGGGGTCCGGGGGCCCAAATGTAGTTTTTTTCTTATATTAAAAACCAACTCATCACTAATTATCAAACTCTCCGTGTAGGTAGAAGCATGACACTTTGGTAAATTGTTGAGTAGCATCTCGGAACGATTATTTTTAGAAATCACAAAAAGTGGGGCCTGGGGGCCCAAAAACTATTTTTTAAAATATGAAAATCGCTGCTTATCCACTTTCCCGTGTATGTAGAAGCATGAAATCTTGGGAATTTGTTGAGTACACTTCCGCAATGGTAACATGTAAAAAAAAATATTTAAAGTATCACTCATTGGGGGCCGGGGGCCCAAATGTATTTTTTCTTCTATAAAAACGGACTCATCACTTATTCTCCGATTTCCCGTGTGGGTAGAAGCATGAAACTTTGCAAAGTTGTTGAGTAGCCCATTGTGACAATAATGAGCGGAAAATAATTTTAAAATTCACACTCATGGGGGCCGGGGGGCAAAAAAAAATATTTTTCTCTTACATGGGCTACTTAAAATATGAAAATAACTTATTATCCTATTTCCCGCGTAGGCAGAAGCATGAAACTTTGCAAAATTATTGAGTAGCCTATTGTGACAATTTTTGGTGGGAAATAATTTTAAACATCACACTCATGGGTGTCGGGGGCACAAAAGCGTTTTTTTCCATTACAAGGACTAAATAAAATATGAAAATCACTAATTATCCTATTTCCCGCGTAGGCAGAAGGATGAAACTTTGGGTAGTTGTTCAGTACAGTTCTACGATGGTAACAAATTAATATAATATTTAAATTCTCACTTCCTGTGGGCTGTGGGCCCAAATGAAGTTTTTTCCTTATGTTGGCTTTATAAAAACTGAAAATCACTAATTCTCCTTTTTCCCGTGTAGGTAAACACATGAAAATTTGGGCAGTTATTCAGTACACATCCATGATGGTAACAGATGAAAATAATATTTAAATTCTCACTTACTGGGGGCCGGGGGGCCCACATGTTTTTTTTCTTATTTTAAAAGTTTACTCATCCCTAATCCTCCAACTTTCCGTGTAGGTAGAAGCATGAAACTTTGATAAGTTGTTGAATAGCCTCTTGCCACAATTATTGGAATTTTAAAAAATTAGAATTAACTTTCATGGGGGCCGGGGGCCCATTTTTTTATCCTTTTACTGAATATTGCTATTTTTCCTTTTCCCATTTAGGTAGAAACATGAGAATTTGGGAAGTTGTTTAGTACGCTCCCGCAATGGTAATAGGCAAAGAATATCTAAAGTATCACTCACTGGGAGCCGGGGGCCTCAATGTATTTTTTTAAATATAAAAACTGACCAATCACTAATTTTCCCATTCCCCATGTAGTTAGAAGCATGAAACTTTAAGGAAACTGTTGAGTTCACACCCGCGCTGGTAACAAGCGAAAAAATATTTAAATTGCCACTCAATGGGAAACGGGGACTCAAATGTATTTTTTTCTTAAATACAAAGTTAGTCATCACAAATTCTTCAACATCCTGTGCAGGTAGACGCATGCATATTTGGGATGGTAGCAGGCAAACTTATCACTCAATTGCAGTTTTTTCACCTTATGTTAGCTAAATTACAAATTAAAAAACTTTGGATACTCTGTAAATACATTTTTACAAAACTCGGAAGATAAAAATTTGAAGGCCTATGTTAAAATTCGTTTGGTCAACAAAATAATATTTTTTCAATCTTTTGTGGCCCTTGGCCCCTAAACTCTTTTTTGTTAACGTTTAAAACATTTTAACCATTCGTTACCACTCGATTTTTTAAATCAAATTTGGACTAACAAATATATTCATCATGATCCAAATGGAAATAAGCTGTTGTTTTGAACTATACAATTTGCACCCATATGGCCCCCGACCCAAATTTTAGTTTTTTAAAATAAGTTTTAATTTTTAATAGTAAAAACACATTTTAGGGCTGGAGACCCGTATGCCATTTTTAAAATTAGTTATATAAAAGGTAATTTAAAAAGTGTCTATTGAGTAAATGGATAAATTATTGACCAAATGTGATTTTAAAAAATAATAAAATTTCCAATGGGCTTATGAACTTCTAACGTCTGCTCTAAGACGGTTTAGTTAATATATTTAGAATATCCATCATGATTTAGATTGAAATCAAAGGGATATTGAATTAGTGTTTACCGCTTCTAAATGCTAACTGAAATCTTAAATTACCGCTGCAACGCGCGGGTAATTAGCTAGTAGCATATAAATATAAGAAGTTTTTGAAGATACGTTCACATACTTTACGATAGTTCCATTATTGTTTAAAGTAATTTCATGTTTGGCCTTTCTTTTATTGCGATAAAAAGCTCCACTTTCTTGTAAAATGTTTCCTGATATAAGCTAATTAAGGACTGGGAATTTGCCGCCCCTAGCCAAGTGCCGCCCGTGGCATTTGCCCCCCACCTCGCTACGCCACTGCACTAAGTCATGTACTGATATGTCATGGCTATAAAGCCGTTAGAAAACCACCAAGTCACTTGGTGTGGAAACAGTCCACGACTTGTTCCACTTTGAAATTTCCCGTTTGGCCTTGTTCCGAAATTGTCCAAATAGTCTTGTGTGTGGATTATCAGGGCGAACAATATATTTGGCACACTCGCGGTATGCATCATGTTGTACTGCGCGGTCATTGATTGGCCTTAGCATAGCCAGACCATGCAACAGCAACTATTCTTAAGAACCTTTACACAATCTGTTACAATGCTCTCTGGTGTAAGCTGCGCATTTTCCATCCATTGTTTCGAATCTAACCCAAAAGTTTGCGTACCATTTAGTTACCTGCATTGGTTATCTCTTTTATTAAAAAAAAACTGATTAACTACAAAATCTTGTCATTGTCAGTCACCTATTCCTGCGACAATCTCCAAATTACTTGCCTTTACTTCTGAATCAGTGGTGCCCGCAGAAAATCATATTTATTATAAATTATAAACATTTAATTGTAAGTTGGTGTTTGAGAAATAAAACATGAATGAGTGACGCTCCACATGTTTCCAATCAAGAAGTAGAAGTGATGGGAAGACGTAAAAATATTTTTATCACATTATTAAAACTATCGGCAAATTTATTAATTAAAAAGCTGGGTCATTATTCAAGTGTACTGTTACTATTTTCTGCACCAACGAATACTGGGTAAAGTTTAAACAAACACATATCCACAGGATAGGAAATATTTCTATCTGCTACTGAAGTAGATCGACCAAATCAATCTGGGGGTACTAGCATCATCCTTTGTAAGTGTGTGTGTGTGTGTTGTTTTTTTTAAAGTGGACAAAAAAAAAGGAGCACAAAAGGTATGTTAAAGAGTTTATTGTTCCCCCAAAAAAACATCAAATATTGTCCATAGCAATGTAGCAAACTTGAATGAGACAACAGTACATATACATGTATTTGCATGCAAACTGTAAAGCTACAATAGTTGTTTTTTTAAACGTTGAATTCTCTTAAGTTCCAAAACAAGTTGTCATTTCCCAATTAACAGAAGCTGGAAATAACAATGGTTTTATTTGAAAATTTAAAAACTGCAAGGGTGAAGAAGAAAGTCCACACACAAAAATGAAACCAATGTTTCATAATTCCGCTCACACATATTTGCTAGATTTATAAATAGTAAAATTTAGAAATCACTTTAAGTCATTCTATTGTTTTGAGTTAAGACAAACTACATTTATTTCCAAAGATTCACGCACATATTTGTCTTAAAAGAAATAAACATTTTTTTTAAAACTTTTTTTCTTCCAATTATTCCATAATGTTAACCAAAACTCTTTGACATGAAAGAACCTTTTTTCACTGGCCCACATTTAACTACACAACTCATATGTTAAGGAGGTACAGGTACTGAAATAAAATAACTTAGTTTTGGATCATATAACTAACCTATCTACAGATATTAACTTAAATACTTAGTTTGTCAAGTTCTGCAATTCATCTGAATAGGACCAAGGAGGGATAAGGGAGCACATGGAATAGCAGGATCTATTTTCTTACATACCTCCTAGAGCTCCCACCGCTGACTTAAAACAGTTCGAGACAAATATAAAAATGTTTCAAGGTAACAATAATTACACTTCAGTTGGTTGTTTTAAAAGGAACATACTTGTTTAGAAAGCATATCTTCATTACTTAGAAACATATGGATTTACATAAATTATTTGAAGATTAAGGCAGAAGTTCTTTAAATAAAATTAAATTATGTTAGAAACAGTACTGCATTAGTTTTTATAGATTTTATTTCTTGCAGATTTTACATTATCTGTTTATAGAATTCCTAGAATGTTATATATCTGAAAATGGCTGGGGAGAATGTTAAGTTGTGATTCAAATAATGGCAAGAAGATACAAGTGATGTGATAATAAACTTTATCAACACAAATGGCATTGGCTATTGACTGCAAAATGAATTCATTAATGAAAAATTTATTCAGTAAATGGACAGAAAATTACATCTGTAATTACTCAAAAGATGCATTTTATTCTCGTAACAAAAATTTCACTGCAACATGCTAATGATCAAATGAATGTGTTTAAGAGCATCTTAAGTTAAACCAAATAAAGAAAAAATTAGGGACGGAAAATGAATACAAGGTATATATGCATTTCACCACACATAACTCAATAAAGTATGTAAGTAGATATTCCCATGATTTACCACCATGACTAATAGAAACTGTAAGTTTACATTCAGTTTCCACATTCAGTAGCTAATACAAAATTAAAACATAACCAAATAAATGGTTTAAGATTTTATTTATGTTGGGGGCTAAATTCGTGAGGCTCACTATTTATACATATACTGAGTGAAAAGATTCAACTCCATCAAGAGAGATTATAGCAATGCATAAAAGCTAACTGTTGACAAACATGTATCTTTTGAACAGTAAAGCTTTCATCATAATCTACACATTACACTATTACAGACCAGGGAATTTTAAAATTAAAATATAATATAAGGAAGCTATATACTTGCAATCAATTAATGTTCCCAAAAGATAAAAAGCATTTTAGTATTGAAATAAATGTGTATTGCCAATAATCAATAAAGTGTATAGGGCAAATTATCAAGAAAACTCAAATCAATGTAATAACATCAGTATATTTGTGTTACATTTGGAAGAGATAAAAGTCCACTTAAGAAAACCCATGATATTCAATTATTTGCTTATTATGCGATGTAAACAGTAATATATCTGCTCAGTTAAAGAAAAACTCAAGAAAAAATTTTTAAGGAACATTTAAAAATGAGGCTTAACAAAATTTTAAATATGGGGTGAACCTTTTCAGATCATGAAATACCCCCCTTGTGTGGCCAAGTCAAAACAAAATGTTACGTGTAGCAACTCTCAAATTAAGTTTCAAGGTGAGCCCTTGTTTTCTTTGGAAGCAAAAAAATAAAACAATTCAAGATGAAGCCAGCTACTGATGATCCACCCACTGCTTAGTTTATGCACAATTCTTGTAAGCTAAGTCTTTCAAAAGCAGGTCAAATGTAAAAAAACATAAATCACAGAAACCTAAACATAAAGGAGAATGTAAACAGTGAGTCGTATGAGATTTTCTAAATTCAGTATTGTTAAGGATAATGTAAACAAAGACATATTTTCTTTACAGAAAAGAGCAGCTGGTCATGGAATTCTTAAATCCTTTTTTTTTTTTTAAATTATTAAGTGCTAATACTTCAAATCACTATCAGTGAATCCAAAACAATACTAAACATTTATAGTGTTGTAAAAAAAAATAATATACATTTAAAGAAGTCACTCATCCGATCATTCATAATAATAAACATAAATGTATGCAATATATTTACACACTAAAAGAGTAATATGATTTTTGTTTAACTGTACAATTGGAGAATGTTGAAAATTATATTGTTTGAGTCAAAGATTTTAAAAAATGTTAGTACTTATTTGTGATCTAATTTAATCAGAGTTAATATTTATACTCCATATTTCTCACCATAAATAAATAAAAAATAAAAGTTGTATTCTATGGGAAATTAAAAAAAAACACTTTTAAGGAGTATAACTATTATAAACTTTGGCACGAACTTGTTCATGAAAATAACTTTTCATGAAGCAGAAAAGGTGTAATATTAGTTTGAAAATTAAGCACTTCATTAAATGAAAAAAAAGATAGTAATCGTTCACTGAGTTAACTCAATAGACAGATCTTTATTTCAAAAAGTAAAAAATTTCTTATTTGATATCAGTTTTTTTTTTCCCTCTACAGTAGCTACTGCAAAAAAAAAAATTGTGAAATTCCATATAAAGCTCATACAATATAAATTATTTCAAGAAAAGAAGGGGGAAAAAACTTAGTTTGCAAGATTAAGGGAGCGGTGTTGTAAAATGAATACAACAGTTCATTTGTGAGTCATTTTTGGTAGTGGCTTCTTGAACTTCAAAAGAATGAAAATAAATAAGTTTCAATATAAGAAATGAAAATATCTTTCTTAACACTTAGTTTATGAGAAATAATTATTTAATAATGCAAATAGCTTATAAATTCACACTAATAAATTGTGCTAGCAGACACTTATGCACTATATTTCTGATTCACTTGAAGACATCAAACTAACAATGGACCTTTCCAAGTGTCAGGTTAGAAGAGTGATTGGACTGTGAGTTGATTCACAGCAATCTGAGAGATCTCAAGGATTTAGCTTAGATGAAAGTGAATTTATACCCCATACTTCTAATAACAGAATTGATACTAGCAGTTCAATTATTCTAGACATTGATGCTTGCAAAACAATTCCCTCTTTAAAGCTTGAGAAACTCCTTATATCTTGACAGTAATCTGTTTCATGAACTTACTCTGCTCTTCACTTTCACTGGATGCTTGCATAAAGTAAAGATGGCACCTCTTTTCGTATTTATTTATTATACCCTACCTGTTGAGAGAAAGATAACATGAAGAAGGAATTAGTAAATCTTATGTAATAAAATTATTGGCTTTAAAACTATTTTATTTATAACACTAAAATTTAAAAACAAAAGTTCTATGTTAAATTTGCTTTAAGAAGAGTTACTATGCACACATGATTTGTATGAATGCAATTGTTACATTGTTACAGCCACATATTTGTGTTAGTTGCTACAAGCATAGGTATTATAAAATAAATTTTGTTTGCAATATGATTGTACATGTCTGTTGACTGTCACAGATATGGCAATATTTCTTTTAAATAGCTCTAATCTATACACATCATAGGTTTCACATCCTTTCATAACCAATTATTTTTTTTTTTAATTTTCAAAAGTTTCACTAAAAGTTAAATTCTAATGTTATTTATTCAAAATATATTATAATGTGAGGTATTTTTCAGCAATACTTAATAGATTAAGAAATAATTCATTTTCTTAAGTATTTAGGAATTATCTGTTTTCCAGAAAAAAGATGATTCCTTTTCTTTGCATTTTGGATTGGAGTTAATAGGCTTTTTAGTACATGAGACGAGAAAAGATACAGAAAAGCTGGCTTGGATATTTATAAGGGCTGTTATTGATTAATTTAAATTTAATCGTTAACTTTTGAAATATTACCGAATAATTAATCGATAATTTTGATTAAAGCTCAATATAAGATATATGACGTCACTAAACTGAAAATTTCAAGGGAAGTAACAAAAACAGACAACATTTTTTTTAAAATTTAAATATAAGTAGTTCAATATAATTGTTATTGTTAATTAAGTAAAAACAATGTTTAATTTTTTAAAAATATTTTCCTTTTCAAAAATCTTTTTTTTTAATGGAGAATTTTGTAAGTAAAAAAAACAAACTATTATTAATTACGAATAATTTATTATTGAATCGAAAAAATTGACAAAAACAGCCACTCCATTGTTATCGTTATTTTATCGATTAAAATAATTTTAATCGATAAATATTTTAGCGATTAATCGATAAATTAATTGTTAATTTCCGCAGCCCTAATATTTATACATCAAAGTTGGGAAAATGTTATTTAGATTTGAACTGCTAATGGTATGGTTTGTGTATTAGGAAATAAGTTGAAAGTTGCTATTCTTGGTATTCACTTTTAGTCCTAGTTTTTTTTTAACATGCAGTCTAAGTAATAACTTGTCTCTTTTTCTCTGCCATCACTCAAAATTGTTGTTCCAATCCCTTTACTTGACCAATTAAATTTCAAAATTACCTTAAAAAATACAAAATGTACCAAAAGACTTAAAAGGGTGATGGAATCGATGTTTCTTATAAGTTTAAGCTGCGCGGACACACACATATCTGACTGATGCAGCACAGCAGTTTTGAATTACCTCGCAGCAAATTTTGTAAAATATTGCACAAATAATTGATGCTGTGCAACTTTACACACTAGTTTTTTTTTATTTTCAACACAGACCAACGAACCTTAAAAGGAACATTGGCTGGAATGTACATCCAAAAAGCTGTATTCAGTGAAAGTGCAACCAACAAAACTTGCAATTATTCTTAAAGGCTTAAGGGGCTTGAAAAATGTATCCCATTTTAAAGAGTAGCTTTATTTAAAATTTAGAAAAAAGAATACATTAACAATTTACTAAGTGGCACTTGAATAATAAAATAATGGGTTTTTGCTTTCATAAAATGATTTGGGTAAACAGGTTTTTCCTGTGGCTGATATCAAAACAAAAATGATAAATTATTAATTAAACTATTAAGTAACATTGTGTATGTTTTTACCTTCGATTCAAAGATTTAAGCAGACACCTTCCTCTGGATTTAGCAAGTTTATTTATATGCCAGTATTACAGAATATAAATCAAAATTGCTTTTTTATATGGCTTGATTATAAGCTTGTAAGTTTAACCTATAACAATTAATTTAGTTTTTTATACATTCAAATTTAGGGGGAAAAGCTATGTGCGCACATGTTTTGATGATCCTGAACGAGGGACGTCTTCTCTGGATCCACTCTCCCGTCTGCCTACAACACCTTGGGCAAGACCAGATATAATGCTGCCCTGCTGTGTCTGTCCCATGGACATGCGTGTTGACTCTCTTTGCATGTCTGAACTTGTTGGTATACCTCGATGTAAGCGAGTGCTGGTACGCCTCTCTCTCTCTCTAGAAATAGGCCTTGGTGAGGTATCTGTGAAAGTTAGTCAAATATGGAGAATGCACCTTAATTTATCTATATGAAGGAACTTTTTATAAGTTACATTCTGAAATGAGAACTCTGCTTATTTATTTTCTTCCAATGAAATTCAGAAATAGGTATGTCAAATTTGTTGCAGTTATCAAATGTGCTAATATTCATTAAGATATGTCAATTCATCACAAGTTTCTCATTTTCTTTTTTTTTAATTTTTTTTCCAAATATTTAACTGATAGGATAGGGTTAACTTAAAATTCTCCAATGTCACAATTAACTAAATTGTGGTGAAAACAATTATCCTATAATGATGTAGTCATTGGCATCCAAAAAGATTTGCCATAGCTACAGCATGAAGTTATAGCAAATGTTTGCTACTCTCTAGGAGCTAGGAAACCGTTTCAAAGAGTTTTCGAAGCATAAAATTGGATGAAACAATTTCTGACCCACTCAGCAGATTACATCGCTAAACCGATAAAATAAGAGAAGAAAAAGATAACACCCAACTCAACTTGCATTCTTTAATCATAAGATATTCAATAAATCAAGTATTTTGTTGTTGCTTTTATTGTTGTTGACTTATCACAACATAAGACATATCTAAGCACATATCAAACAGATGCAAAATAAATGATTGTACTTATATACAGATGTGCAGGAGCCCCATTTGAAAATCAACAAACACTCAAGACGTTTTAAACTGTGTGCAACTAAAATAATTCCATAAATCATCAGCGTCAGCTATTATTTGAAAATGTATGAGTAGTTTATTGGAGAGATAAGTTATTTTTTAATCAAAGCAAAGATAAATTCAGAAATAGGTAATACCTATAATGAAAAAATGTATTGAGTTTTCTTTTGTTGGCAAGGTAATTTAAATATTGCACACACAAAAACTATAAAACATAACAATCATGCACCACGAACTAAAATATATAATAGTTATGGAGGAAGAAAAAAAGTTAAAACCCTTTAAATTCACTGCAGAAACTTGCTAATTCAGTTTCAGAATTTTTAAAGTCTTAACCCTACCAGACAGCTTTGAGGTTTTTCAGTACTTTGCTAGTTACAAGAAAAAACAAATCAAAAGCTAATAAAAATATACTATCTTATCTTATCTTAGATATACAGACGCTCCTTCTATGCAGAAGATAATTGCGTCCACAGACCATGAGAGATGATCTGTTGGCAAGTGATGCAGCGGTCACAGGCCACGGCTATAGGGGTTCCACGCATTACCCCAGCCGCCTAACTATTGTCTAGTTAGGTACCCATTCGGAGCTGGGTGACTCGGGGACTCCTCGGGCCGCGAGAACAAATCCTCACCTTCGTGTGGATTCGAACCCGTGACCATCGGTATGACAGTCGAGAGCGCTACCTCCCGACCACCACGTCCCACTAATTGTTGAGTAACCTAAATGTAAGCCACTGCAAATGGCTGCACCAATGTTTTGAATTTTATTTGTGTGTTTATGTCAAAAATTATTGAAAATTTAATGTAAATTGAGTGGCTGATAAATAAAGCACTTGTGTAGGGCTTGTATAGTGTGTATGGATAAACACTCCATATACAACTAGCAAAATCCTAGAGTGCCTTGTATAGACAATCTAGGTGTTGTGTAACAATATATTTCTGCAAGGTGGATTGACACATAGGTGAATTTTTGACACTAAAGGAACCCAGGCTTAGGCGCAAGTTAAGTTCAGGGCAATAGGCTTGGTAGGGTTAAGGCTCATATTACAAGCTTTTCTCATGTTTGCAACAAAACATGGGACATTTTAACATCCCTCAGCAACGTCATCAATTTATTTTTCCATTTCCAAGTCAAAGAACTTTCAAATAAAGGTGTAATAAATGCCAATTAATTTTAAATTACAGGGTTCTACAGTACTTTTTAAAAAAATTTTCAGAATAGTTATATTCCATAAGAATAAATGACATTATGTTAACATACAATATCTATTCTAATTAATAATATATGATAAAAATCACACTAAAACACTTATTCATTTCTAAGTTCCAAATACACAAATAACACACAAAAAACTGTATCAACCAAGATAAGATATAAAAATAACGTTTTTTTTTAAAATTATTAATAGAAGGCTGAAATTAAGACATTTTTGTACATTCATATAGCATCAGCTTGTATTAATTGTCAATGTTCTAATTAACTAATGCTAATAAAATGCTTAACAGATAGGAGCTGGAAGAATTAAAACTTAATTAAGACTTAACTTATCTATTCACATTTTTGTAGTTAATGTTTTTAAATATGTTATATTATGCAAAACTTACATATTAACCCTTTTAAATTACAGACTCATTATGCTTAAATAAATGAAGAATATTTGGTGAAAATTGAACTTGGATAATGCCAAGGAACAGCTCCTCAGTTTTCACTTATTAACTTGCCAAAATGAAAAATCATATTTTAAAGTACATGGGGGGTACCAAAAAATTTAATTAAAAAAAAACCCACATTAAACATTATGCTCTACAGCACAATACCAGATCTATTAAAAATAGAATATTTCAACATCACAAAGCTCATTTGACACAAGAGATAAACACATCTTGAAGGCTTTAATAGAATAATAAAACTTTTCATTTTATTTTATTTTTAAATTTAAAAAATCTTAATATCTCACTGAGCACATTACAAAAACAAGCCAATTTTAATAATTTCTGAACAAATGAAGGTTGGGTTTCACTCTACCACATATTTCTATTCATTAATAAATTATTAATCTTTTAATTTCTGTTTTAGTTGGAACTCAAAATATCCCTTTCAATCTTTGCACTTTCATCCTATCAGCTTTTTTTTTCCCCCTCAGTAAAAGGCAAAAGAAGTTTTATAACTTAAGTAGATTGGTAAAATGAAAGCACTTGTAAAATATTTCAACTTTCTTGTAATCCATTCCCAACATCAGGAATATGCATGACATGTGTAATAGTCTTTTCAACATAAGAAGTTTTTATAAAAAATACATATACCCAAATGAACCTTACCGTCAGTAACATACACAAATTTAGCATATGCTCAACTTAAATGTTTCTGTACGTTAAGACAATTTATTTTTAATTAAAGCAAACAAGTTGAAGACAGTGAAAACCAATTATTAGATTTTGAAAACTAGTGGACTGAATTTTATCTTTATATATATATATACCCACCCAAAAAATTATTGTAACACATCCATACAAAAAACTTTAAAAAGAGATCAAGGTCAAGACAAATATCTAAACACTGTAATTGCCATAATATTCATAAACCATAGAAACTTTTTTTTTAAATGTATGCAAGAAGAGATTGTTATAATTCTAACTTTGTGACTTTTATTATTTTTAATCAAGCATATCAAAGTACTAAAAATAAAAAATATTGATATCCAGTTGATTGTTCATGGGTGTATATATTCAAGTCAAGAAAAAGTAGTCTTCAAAATAGGGTTATTTATCAAATGATGTATAAAAAATCATTTATGGCAATTTTTTTGTTATACTTTATCTCAATGAAAAGCTAAAAATACAGCAATCCTATTAATTTGAAAACTTTTACTATTCAGGCATGACCAGCTTGCCAGTCTCTAATGTGTATATTAAGTGGCACAATTTTAGGAAAACTGTAATAAGATTTTTATATAATTATATACAGGAACAAAGTATGTACAGTAAAAATTGTACAAGTATTTACAAGAGTATACAATACAACAAAAAACATTACAATCACAAATAGACAAGCACCTTAATTTTCCATTAAATCAGAAATTACAGTACCCATTGACTATTACTACTCTAAATAATAATTTCTCAAAATTATTTCATTTTTTTCAAAAGATGTAGGGGAACAACATGAAACAGCTATTGGAATGCCTTGGTATTTTTAAAAATTATAGACATGCGAAGTGAAATTTAAGATATCAATTATTGATTTAACGGACGATTTCTAGATATGAGCTCACAAAAATGTTTCTAGAGCGCAAAACTGAAAATGTTAATGTTAACAGATATTAGACCTTATCAAATCCACTCACAAAACAAAAAATGTACATGCTGCGTTATAAAATATACAAACAGTAAACAACATATAGTAAGTTAATCATTTTGAAAGGAAATGATACAAAATGTATTGGAAAATCCGAGAATTTTAGTTATATTGGGAAGAAGGAGCTACCAATAATTGATCTATAATTAATTATGCTGACAAAAACAGGTTTCAAGGTCAAATGTTAATATGAAATGCTTAGCAACTGCCCAACAGCATCCACATAAAAAATTATATGGCTTTACTTAAATATGATACTTCATAAATATGATGTGAACATCATGTTACCAAACTACTTGTATAGAAACAATAAAAAGAACAGACAAAAACTTTGAAATATTGCTTCACAAAAGAAAGCCTTTCCCCATAATTTAAACAAATGACATCCTTGTAAGTTTGACATCATTTTACTTCCAAATTCACATTTGTGATAAAACATTCGATAACCATTGCACATGATCAAACATTATGATTCCTCTGCCACCAAAAATTCAATTTATAATTAACGTTTTCCTTTTGCTTGTCCATCAGCAGCCATGCGTCTAAATTTTGAGCCGTCAGCTGTCCCCACCGGAACAGGTAGACCTGAACCTTTAAAGCTAATTCGCCCCCCTGAAGATGGTGTGGCTAGGTGCTCACTAACTCGACTCTCCCCTGCAACAGCTTCCTGAGATTCTGAGCCTTTTGTAGTCAATGAAAGTCTTACTGGAAGCCGTTCTTTCGCCCTTCCTGAATGACCTCTTACATCTAAATGAGAGGTTATGGAAGAAAAACAATGCGTCAGAGTGACATAAGTGACAGTCCCCTGCATCTTACATTCATTTTAATAAGAACCAGTTGAAATGTTAAAACATCTTCATGCATTAAAGAAGATATTTGAGTAAAATTAACAGTTAAGATAAATATATTAATCTGATACAAAATCTTATTTACACTTAATGCAATGGAGAATAAATGATATTATCAGAAGGTGCACTACAAAAAAAAAACTGTGATGTTTATCTCAAGAATAGCACAAACTCAATTATTTTTTTCCAATCAGGGAATTGTTTTTTTGAGCAGTTAAACCAGATTAAAAAGAATAGTCGACCCATGATGCTTTCATTAAAAATAAGCTGCACCAAAATATTTGATTTCACCAAAACAAATTTACCCATGAATTCTTTTAGAATGCAAACCTAAAAGAAATTAAGTTAAAAAATGTTTTTTAAAATAACTAAAACAAAAATGAGATGCAATTTCTTTCTTGGAAGGATATTTATATATATATATATATATTTATATAAATAAGATGTGTTTGATTTAAGAACACATGCTGTAGATCTCACAATGAAGCTCCTTGATAATAATGCAAAATGTTATTTAAAATTATCATAAAATATTTTTTAGAGAAAGCAAAAATAGTGAAATCATATTTAAAAGCCAGTTCGATTTACTTAATCATATTTTTGAAAAATTAAATTTCAAGGAATGTATGTGTGTAAAGCTGTAAGTGTACTCCAATAGTTGGCACTGCAAATTCATGCAATTCTGCAGTCACAGTTTGGTTCATAATTACTGCTTTCAAAATAATATTTAGGTTTTTCTATTTAAAAAAATGTTTGAAGATAAGTAATATAAAATTTAGACTTCCTTTACCAAATATTAAACAGGCGATCTATTTTCAGAAGGAAGGTGAATCAGTCTGATGTAAGGATAAACTTTGTATAATCATTATCAACTCACAAAATGGATTTACATTTTAATAAATCATAACTTTTCTCACTAAGTGAGCAAAACCACTTATAAAAATGCTCAAAAAATACAGCATGCAAAGCATAGGGAGGGATGAAATTTTGCAAACAATGTCATGATATAATTACAACCAAAAAAGATGCAAGTATACATAACCTATGTAATATTGTCTTTTCCTTGAATTAGACAATGTTTCATGCAAGTTTCTGACTGCAATGAAGGCTCAGCTAATTAATTTTTTTAATTTTCTGCTATATCTACAGAAGTAACATCATCTTGTCTATGCACAACACTCTGCTTGTCCTTATAAAAGCAAATTAACAGGACATCTTTTTTTTTTAAAAATAAGATTTAAAAATCACTGAAATAAAACTGATGATTTTGAATTGACATGCACTTCACAAGAAAAGTATTTTTTTATAATGCATAAGAGCAGTTTCGCCCTTTACCCAATTAAACGCTAAAATAAAATATTTACAAATATATATGTAAATAAATTTAAATAAAGCAGGCTATCGAGGATATATATAAATATATATTTTTTTAGCTATAATTAAGTATTGAGAATATGCGGAGTTTAATTTAAAAAGTTCACATTTTATATTTCATCCCAAGACAAAAAATTTTAACTTGAAAAATTGAACTTTATATTAATCAAGAAAATGATTGATAAACAGAGGGCAATATTCAATCTTTCATTTTATGTCTTCAAATGGCATATTAAAATAAATAGAGATCTCAGAGAAAAAAGAAAATCTAGCCTATAGCCTAATGTATTGTAATTACATATCTATGCATTTTATTTACAATTTATCATTTCAACTTCATAGTATCTACTACCTTACACTAATTTTCACAAGTTTAGTATTTCACTTTTTTATAAATAAGAAGCATACATGAATGTAATTAATATATGTATAACTTACAAAATATTGGCTAATTGGTCCAAAATTGTTATTATTACGATTTCTATTTTATATGAAAATGGGTAAAAGACAAGATTTGAGTAAAATAAAGCTTCCTTAATTAAGTACCTATAATTATAAAGAGAACTTCACTTCAAATTTAAAGTGATGTCAATTTAATAAAAATAAAAATACCATTCTTAATAAAATGTTTAGTTAATACATAATTTTTTTAGTAAATATTCTCAAAATGCCACAGACATCTCTATAAATGAAAACAATTGTATACATGAAGCTGAAAGTACTAATGTCACAAAACATTTTAAAATAGAATTAACATCGCTCTAAATTAAGTACTGCGTGCTCTGATAAAATAGGCATATTAAAAATGTACCAATGTGACCCTCTAAACCTAAAGGAGAAAAAATACATTAGGATTTACGAACTGATAGTTTTTTCGACCCATTACAAAACTACATATCTGATTAGAACTTAACTTTTTTTAATAATATTTACAAAAAAGACTAAAGCTTAAAGACAAAGCTAAGCATACAAAACAATATGGAGAATATTTAGGGTAAGTCTGAAGTGTACTCATGCTATTATTTATTAATATTTATAAATTAAAATTTTGTTTTTGGTAAAATATATATATATATATTATTGTTTGTACAAAATTGTCATACTGGTGAACTATTCTGGGTGTAAAGGTTATAGTTTTAACAAAGCGTCTTTATTAAAATTTTCATTTCAAACGAGACTACACAGCCTAAACTCAAATATAAGGTCAGTTACAAAAATGAACTAATAGAGCTGTTGGTTGTTATAAAATACAAATTAATGAACACAAAATAATTTCCAAAAGACTATAGAATTTAACAAGATGATAGTAAGAAATGTAGAAAAATTGACTGCTGTATTTTAGAAAAATGTACACTAACTGATAATTGTGATAGATAAGATTGCTATATAAGCTCTTGTAAGATTCTAAGCAGTAGTTATAAAAAGCATTAATTAATGCAGGTTAAATAGCTCCCAAGAGTGTATAAGTAGTAGATATTTATACTGACAAATGTTTACATACAAATCATGTGCTAACTGGGTTTTTCTTTACTTTACAGGACATTGGCTAGGATAGAAAGAGGGAAACAAAGATTGACTAAAGGGTGGGGCAAAACATAAGATAGGACAAAATGTGATGACTAAACATAACCTCTTTTCCCCCCTCAAATCCCAACGCACACAACAAAGCAGCACGATGCATCACACAGGTGGGATGATGTAATGTGTTCTAAACCTAAGGTTTATCACCGCCAATTATCGTTTTTAATTTCATTTTTAGAAGTGGACTAACAAACTATCAGCTTTTCATTTATTACTTTATTCATTTTTAAAATTGGTACTTACTGTTGAAGTCCCCTGAGTTAGGCCCTGGTTGTACTACCATTTGGTCAGTGCGTCTAGGCACAGCAGTAACAGGTGCCCGAGCTGTGGAACTGTGCATTTTACGCTCTCGTTCTAATTCTTCTGTGCCCCTTCCACCCTGCAGTACATATTAACATATTTAATATAAGACCCTTTTTCTGAAATCAAAACACATAAAACACGGCAGAACATAAAAAAACACTATTTCAAACAAAGATTTAATTTCTATTTTACTAGCTATCAGAAAGGTTTCAATCAGGGGTGCCACCCACAGGAAGCTGTGAACCCTGAAATCCCTTATTTGAAATTTCTTGAATCCTGAAACTTCTTATATAAATTTTTCCAACCCTGAAAATTTAAAGTTAACCAAGTGCCAATGAAAATTTCATTTTCCAACCCCTTTTGTGTTTAACAGTTTTTAACATCTCGGAAAATATTTATTTAGCATTAAAAGTTTAAAGGATAAATATATGTGTGTGAGTGTGTATGTATGTGGGTGTATATATATATATATATATAAGAGTACAAGGGAAGAAACAGTTATGTGACATTTTTAAAACAATTTTTTAGTTATCCCCTGTATCTGATAGAGGATCAAAAATAGTTTGTTCTGAAAGAGGTTTTATGAAAAAATTATGTATCTGACCTTACTAGAAATTGTTTATTTATAAGAAACGTATAATTAAAACTTTAATATCTCAAAACTACATAATTGTGACATAGTCGTTTCTTCCCTTGTACTCTTCATATATATGTATATATATATATCAATATAAATAAATATATATAAATATATATGATAAGCAATGTATGTACAATACAAAAGAAACCTTCCTATTTAGATTATCTACAATATGGAATTCCTTACAATAACTTACAAGAGTATTTCTTATTGTTTATATATTATAATTTAATATGATAATGAAACAAAATTTGTATTATTTTGAATTTTATTTCTTTGTTTTCAGTCATTTTATTTTATGGCATTGTTTTGAAATTAACTCAATATATTTATTACATAGATTATATAGTTTATAGTAGTAGTAGGTTCACAATTTAGTAGTAGTAATACAGTAATTCTAAACCAAATCTAAATTATAGTTTATTAGATGAAGTCCTTAAAATTTAAACAGTCGTAATTTTTAAAAAAACTGATATATCTGTACATAGTAAAGGCCTAGCACTAATTTAATTATTTAAAAAAAGTATCACGAAAAAATTAATTTTTTATTGTTTTTTCCACCAGCCCGTTTAGATCTAAACCACGATAATTTTTTTCTTCATGTTTCGATAAATAATACATAAATTAATGCATGCTAAAGCAACAGTAGTTTGTAAGCGAACTCCGTCAAATTTTTACTAAAAGTCTAAAAGAAAAAGTAAGAAAAGAAGAAGAAAAACTAATGCCATGTTAGTATTTATAAACCGTTAAAAGGTCGTCCATAAGCACATATCTGACGTAATTCGTGATAAATTAAATTATTTCTTTAGAAAAATTGTGACGTCAAGCACAAAATTCAGATTCCAACGGAGTGCGATCCATTAAATAGTTTGTTTAATTATAAGTTTTTCTGCACATTTTTTATTATGCAGAATGATGCGCGATCAGGCGACAATGAGATGAGAACAAAAGAAAGGGAGAGGTCACGGTATCCGTCCTATTTATAATGAGTCCGCATCTCACAGAATAGGCTTTCACCGTGTTATGACATTTCCCCCCTTCTTTAAAACTCAGAAGCCAAATTTGAAAATTAAACTCGCAAATCCGGAAAATCCGGGAAGAGCGAAAAAAAAAAAACATGAATCCGGAAAGAGCAAAATTAAAAACTCGCAAATCAGGAAAATAACAATATTTAGCGTCTCGAATCCAGAATTCCGGGATAAACCGGAACGGTGGCACCCCTGGTTTCAATACACTTTCCAGCGGAATAAAATATATTCAAATAAAGTTGTGTCTTAAATTTATGATATTTATCCAGTGTTAGAAGGCTATGGTAACAAAAAGTTGATTGAAAAACAATTTAAACACCAAATGAAAAATAAATTCTTTTTAAAAAAATAAGTGAAAGGAATACTTACAAACTTGAGCATATTCCAATCAAAAACATAATCATATGTGAAACCTTGCCGGTGGAATAAATTTCTGAATAGTTGTCGAAGATAGGAATAGTCAGGTTTATCATCAAACCTTAATGATCGACAAAAATTTAGGTATGTGGCAAATTCAGCTGAGGATAAATAACATTGAAAAAATATGAAATTGTGAAAAATATTGACAAAATATATAAATATATAAAGCAAAAGAAATTGTATCATTTGAAGTTATGAAATCAAATCTTATTACTTCATTATGTACACCTAAAAATGATGAAAGCATGAAAAATAAAATCTGTAAAAATAACTCACATGGAAAGGTTTTACACAATTCCTCAATGGGCGTTGACATTTTTTTCTCACTAATCCGTTCATATTTCTGACGTTTAGTTGCTGCCTTTAGGCCCTGCCATGGTAAACTTCCTCTCAAAAAGTACATGAACACATAGCCTAAAGATTCCATATCGTCCCTACGACTTTGCTCTAAAAGAGAAAATTAAATTTTAAATAAATGTGAACCAAGATAAAGTTCAATTATACACATTTCCTATGAGGTGTCACCACTTTATATTTAAATTGAACCCTATTTCAATATTAGTTAGCTCGCCAACCATATAAAGTCATGGCTTTTTAAAGAAACCACCTAACCATCTTTTTGATGTGGCATTTTTTCAAAGTTTATGTAGATTCTTTCAAGGTATTATCAAATCTAATATCCTGAGGACATAAGGAGGGTAAAAATTGATGAAGTGACTAGAGTGTTAGATAAAGAAGATCATGCCACACTATTAATTATTTTTAGACAAATATTGGTGTCTAAATGATATATATACTGCTACAAAGTACAGAGCTTGTGTGATGTATTTATAAAGTATTGTGAATACCTATAAGATATCTGGTGTACACATTTAAATTAAAACTTTATAGTTGTTTTAACTCTTAATGTGCCATAAGGTTTTCGGAAAACTTCTGCCTCAGTGCCGTAAGAATTTCCCGAATTGCGATCAACTGGTTGTGAAATTTAAAAAATTGCGTAAAATCCATTTATATTATTATTGTCATACTGCCGTCATCTTTTAGGATAAGAATGGTTATTTTATGTATCCGAAAGACCGTTTTGCGTTTAAAACTAGTTTTACCTATAGTTTAGTACTATTACTTTAGTAATAAAGTGTAGCAAAATCGCATCTTCGAAGAAAAAGAACATAAAAACAAAAACTTCCAAAAAACTTCACGAATCGAGCGATAACACCAGTGAGGGAAACGGTCGCCATTGCCGGAAGTCAAAAACATCGAGTCATGCATTATCACACTTAGGTAAAAAACGGTAAACCGTGGATTATCGCGCTGTGACACATTAAGAGTTAAATCTCCTATGGTCTATATCATTAATAAATTTTTATGTAAATTTTTATAGCATGTCGATCCCTTCAAACAAATTGGTGCTATAATGTAGTGTAAAACAAAAAAAACTCAAAAACACATGCATGTATATCCTCATTTATCTAAGCACATCTTGTAAGCAAAGAAATTTCTACATTGTAATACATTGTCACAATATTGGTTTCTGTTTACCTCTATCATCGCTAATGTAGACACTATTTGGCAAGCACCTAGGCCAGCAACATAATTAGGTTTGACTGGGTATACTTTGCATTTCGTTTTTTAAATAAGGATCTAGATTCAATTTTTTTCTTTACTGGTATTTCGTACATTTCACTTTATAATATATTAAAAGTGCAGTTTGGTTTTCATTTATTAAAAAAAAATAGTACTTAAGTAGCACTAACTTCTTGAATTTCAGAACACTTACCAATCCCCAAGTGAGTATTGATGCTGGCATATCTGGCAGTTCCTGTCAAATTTTTGTTCTCTCGGTAGGGTATATGTTGATGTGTCCTTGCATCACGATACTTTTTGGCCAGGCCAAAGTCTATAATGTACACAAGATTGCCTTTTTTTCCAAGGCCCATGAGGAAATTATCTGGTTTGACATCACGGTGGATAAAATTTTTTGAATGAATATATTCTATTCTGCTGATCTGTAATGAAAGTAAGACACTTTTGTTCAGTATTTTTCTTTAAAATTTTAAGCTATCATTAAACCTATAACACCAATAATTTCTTATTCTGGCCCACATAAAGAATATAGTGTTCTCAAAATGTAGTTACCAGCTGATCTGCTAAAAGCAAGACTGTTTTAAGGCTAAATTTTCGTGAGCAGAAGTTGAACAGATCCTCAAGGCTAGGGCCAAGAAGCTCCATGACCATAACATTGTAGTCACCCTCTGCTCCGCACCATTTGATTGTTGGAATACCCACTGATAAGAAATAAATAACATAATATTTTTTAAAGACAAATGGCAAGAGCTAAATCAAGCATCTAAAAAACCAATAATATTTTAATTTTTAACGCAATTAAATCTTTCCCCAGCCAATTGCCAAAGATTGGAGATCTCATTAGTCGCTTTTGTGCCTTTGGTTGATATACAAGCATATTGAGTCAATAAGTCTACTCTATTGCTAGCAGTGTTTCAGCTGCCATTCTGTTAGAAATAATGGGGTTTCCATTAACTTTTTTAAAAAACATTAGCAACCCTTTCCATAGCAACCAGTTTTGAATTGCTTTGTTAACAAATAAATGACCACATTTAAAGAACTTTATTGTAAAATATGGATGCAGAACATTGGAAAAACAATAATAAAACATTATGCTAAGATTTAAAGTGAGGCTTTTCATCCTTCCAATAAGTAACTTGATTAAAAGTATGAGGGGGTCGGTAATGGTGGCGACTTTCTACATATTGAAATTAAGGAATAGGGTTTTTGAGATTGCCATAAATACGAGAATCAACAGAACTTTAAAAGATATTTTAATATTTTAAAAATGTAAAATAAAATATTTCCATAAATGGATATACTGCATGTTAGTTGAGTCAGAAAAGGATATCAAAAAAATCATTACATAAAAATGATAAGCTTTTATTGTATGTTGCTTATTTTTCGACATATTATTCTCTGTTAAGTGTTAAGACATGTTGCTTTACAAGTGTATTCAAAATCCATAAATAGATCACCATACAAAAAATTAATACTGATATTGAATACAATAGAGAAAAATATACAATAAAGGTAATTACATTAAAATTCCCAGCTTTTTCAAATTTTCATTGAATTTCCTTATACTTGAATCTATAGTGTATGCAAGAGTCAAACTTTGTATTCGCTAAGGTCACAGTAATATGATTACAGTAATAATACAGCATACTATTTAAACAAACTTTAAAATTTTCAAAATCACCTTAAGCTATACTACAATATGATAGTATCATAGTATCATAAGATAACTTTTAAAATTTTATTTAACCTATGAAGTTCTTCTAAGAAATCTTGAAGGTAATTAAAATTTTGATGTGTTCATGTCTAAGTAAAAAAGTAGAAGATATCATATGACTATTTCCTAACTCATGTAGAAATCCAAAAACTAGTAAATGGACGATACCAAATTTTTAACAATTCCGAATCTACCCAATTATCCCTATACGATTTCCGATTCCAGGCGATTATTACATATATATTACTGTGCCCAAGTATTAACATATTTAATTACAGTGGAAACGGCTTAAGTCGACGGCGTTGGGGTATGAAAAATGGCATCGACATAACCGATGATCGAGTTAAAGCGAAAACCAACATGGCGGCAAAATATTAACATGCGCTTGAAATTTCTTTATGTACGTGTTGTGCGTTAATTAGTGATGGGACTATTAATCAGAATGGTATCGGAATATCGGGACCCTATTTCTTCACTCTTTCTTAAGGTTGTTAAGACCGTTCGGAACTTTAATTTATAATTTATAGAACTCTGTTTCCAGAGAACGGCGTTCGTTTTTAAAGACCGTTTAAGTTTAAATATAACACCGTTTTGCGGTGATTCCCAGATTGAGCGATACTGTGCCTTCGAAGCCACTTGCTTGATTTTCCTTACAAGCTACACAAATAAGTAACCTACACATCCCCTCATTGTCCCCGAACCATTCTCTTCCTAATCATCTTCTTTGGGTCCGTCCCCTCAGCTTACATATTACAATGGACTCAGAATGGTCTATCGTGACCTATATATGACTCATGACAAAGCGAACTCTTCTCTATATAAACGTACACAAATAAATTAGGTACTCCTTTTGAACTTTTGAACCTTCAACTTTGACATATTTTAATTAATTCTAACCAATAGTTAAATGGCTTTTGCACACGGCCACTTCTTATGAATGAAACAATGAGAACAAAGCAGTAGTACAGTACATGTAATACATGTAGTCAAAATGAGGTTGAAGGATGAATGGTTGCCAATGACAACAAGTCTGCACACGGTACATTTTATTATTCCATACGATCCCCTCAGCTTACAATGGACTTCGGTAACTTGATGCTAATAGGACTAACCAACAACAATGGTGTGGGAGATTGAGAGTGGGGGTGGGTAAACTGTCTGTAGTCTGTTATATTATATATTTTAAAATCTGGGGAGCCTTGTTTACAGTAAGCAGCCTATGATTTTGGTATCGTCCCATCACTAGCGTTAATAAATGATAATGTTCATGCACGTGTTTTTGGAGTTTTTTTTAACACAACAGCATTGCCGTTATTTGTTTGATGAAGCTATCGGCATGCTATAAAATTGTACATACATGTTTGCTAACAACAAAAGGTATATGTGCACCAACTGACAGCAGAAATTTACAAATTTAAAATAAAAACCAACGTCGATTATCGATAAAAACTTTTATTATTCTCCAACACATCTCTGAAACGTATCGTATATATGCAGTTACTTTGGTTTCTTTAAAAAGTCTATAATGCTTTGTTGTTTTTTGCCTTTAATCGTCTGCTTAAAAACAAATAACTAAGTATTTCAAAAGCCGGCGATTGCCATAGCCATAGTACCAGAAGCAACACAGCGCTGAGAGCAAAACGCAAGTGGGCTGTGACGTCACCAGCAGACCCTGGTGAGGCAGAAACTTGGTCCCTAGTCCCTTCCCTTGGTTATAAAAAAATCATAGCTAACATTTTCAAAAGCTGGCGATTGGTCATGGGGATCGAGATAACCAATGTTAAGTGGCAAATTTGACCCTTTTTTGTGCTCGTGTTATGAGGTTTCGGCGACTTAAAAAAATCGAAATAAACGACGAGAAAATGCTAAGACAAAGAGAGAATTTGGCGGTTCCAATAAAAAACGTCGACATAATAGGGTGGTCAAGCTAACCGAGCTCGAGGTAAGTGGGTTCGACTGTAGTATAAAAGTTGAGAAT
Source organism: Radix auricularia (assembly GCA_002072015.1). Taxonomy (NCBI): domain Eukaryota; kingdom Metazoa; phylum Mollusca; class Gastropoda; family Lymnaeidae; genus Radix; species Radix auricularia. Next base: position 508,653 of record MUZC01004741.1, on the reverse strand, counting down.
TGATGAGAAAAGTTTATTAACTTGCTACTGAAGCATTTACAATGTGTTTCCTAAATCATAGGGTGCTTACTGTAAACAAGGCTCCTCAGATTTTAGGTTATATAACACACTACAGACACTTACCCCCTCCCACCCACTCTCAATCCCCCACACTATTGTTGTTGGGTAGTCTGATTAGCATCAAGCTAAGGAATTCTGAGTGGATTGTAAGCTGACAGACCCACAAAGTAAAACCAAGGAAGATGGTTTGGAAGAGAATGGTTCGGAGACAATGGGGGCTGTGTAGTTAACACAGGGTAGGTTATTTATCAATGTAGCTTGTAAGGAAAGTCACATAAGTGCTCTCAAAGAGACATGGCTCAATCTGGGAATCACTGCTATGATTGACGCTAACTCAGAAACTGTAAAAAACATCAAGCCCCATTTTTTTTTAAATGGCAGCACGCAGGAGAGGCAAACATGATGTCACTGTTACCAACGGAATTTCCTAACACATTTTAACAGTTAATGTACATCATTTTGTAGATAATTAAATTTTCTTAACTTAGGCCTACAATATTTTATTGTTAATTTATAATTTTTAAAATGTTATATCATCAATGTCACTGTTACCAACGGAATTTGTTATGAACTAGGAAAAAAACAGCCCTAAAGCAACAAACGGTTAAACAGTCTTTTTTTTAAAAACTGTTAACCAGTCTTTTTTTTAAAAACTGTTAACCAGTCCTTAAAAACAAACTGTCTTAACATTGTCACTACCTGAGATAACGTATTAGCTACCGAATTGAAAAACAGGCTGTAGCTGAAGTAAATGGGCCTCCTTTCCCACTAGCATGTATGTGTAGAAATTTTGCCTCAGTATTTTTTTTATTTCCTAACACTAACACATTTTAACAGTTAATGTACATCATTTTGTAGATAATTAAATTTTCTTAACTTAGGCCTACAATATTTTATTGTTAATTTATAATTTTTAAAATGTTATATCATCAATTTTAACAATACCTTAAGAAAAACGGGGTACCTTACCTTCAAATGCTTTACTTTTCAAAATATGTATCACTGCTAGATTATTGGCCATTACATAGTAGAGCTAAAAGATTGTTTACATTATGCTGATAACATGTGGTTTTAAATAAACTTCCTGCCGGTGATTAAAAATCTGGTAATTAAAATTCTCGGAACAAAATAAAGAAAACAAATGTAAAAAAAATTGTTTTTATAACGTGGCTCATGGTAGTTCAGTTAAGAATCTTTTTGTTATTGGAATCTGGTCTGAATTATTCAGCTCCCATGCCGATATCTGATGCTTTGGAAAAACCCTGCTTAATCGTCCTATCACTACCTAAAAGATCAATGTTTCTGTTTCAAGGTATTCAGCAAGTAATTTAAGAAGCTCTAATACATTGATTTAAAAGTTTATGCTTACCCCCTCCTTGCATCATCCTATAAATTTTGCTTTCGATGTGAAGCTGTGGATGCTTTGTTTTAACACACTCCAGCTTAATTGCCACCTCTTCCCCATTTGATATATCTGTACCTAAAAGATATTTAATAATAAATGAATCAGGTGAAGTTCATAAACATGGCTTTATAATATAGTAAGGACAGACATTTTATCTGATGTACTGGTCAACCATTTATGAGCAGTTTGAGAATTTAGGCATCTAAATGCAGGAGTCATAACGCAAGGCTACATGCAGCCCATCAATCAAATTTTTGTGGCCCACTAGCAAGCAAACAACAAATGTACTATTTGTTAAATTCAGACAAGTATTGATACACATCAAACTTTATTATTAATTTTATATGTGTAAGATACCTAATAAAATAAAACCTGATTTAAGCAAGTAAATGCAGCTGTAATTGATATAACAATTTAAATTTGGTTGTAATAAAATTACATGAATACTTTGTTCGTAGAAATATGGGGGGGGGGGGGGGGGG
>MUZC01004741.1:434541-493515 GCA_002072015.1 Radix auricularia | reverse complement strand
ACCTTCCAATATTCAATTTAGAAAATGAATAAGTGTCAGCGATAATCAAATTAGAAACAGTAGCCTCAGCTGTGTCTGGCTGTTGACTTGTACTGATGTCCTCAATGCCAATGATAAGTCAGATGCTGCAGACGCCCCAAAATCTTCTAATAACGGCATTTCGGAATCCCGCGATTTCACTTCTTTTGGTTGCTTTTTTTAAAGCCTGTAAATAATTTTCTATCCACCTTTGGCAATCCTGCAGTTTCTACACGTATTTTATTTCAGAGCAAAATTTAATTTTCTTATGAGAACTTACGTTTTTGATTATTAAATGCTTTAATATATGTTTTCTTTTTGGTAATACATCGCTACTTTGTGAGTCTTATTAATCTCTAAACTTTTTGCGACACTTATGTTATACTTAAACTCAAATTTAATTGAAAATTAAACCTGTATAGCATTGTCAGTTAGGAGCAGTCCATAATTGACGTCACGTAATTTTGGCCGATTATTAACCCACCCCCTCCCCCTAGTCACATTTCGTTACAAAAACTTGGACCCCCCCACACAATATGACGTCAAAAAGCTGTGAACCCCACCTTTAGGTGGTGTTGTCTATTTGAAAATGAGCATGTTTCAAAACACTTTATTGTTATTTTAGTATGTATTTAGTGTAAGGCTANCCCCCCCCCCCACAATATGACGTCAAAAAGCTGTGACACCCCACCTTTAGGTGGTGTTGTCTATTTGAAAATAGCATGTTTCAAAACACTTTATTGTTATTTTAGTATGTATTTAGTGTAATGCTAAACTCTGGTATCGTAACACGCGGTAATCCGTGCAAAACGTAATAAAATAGATAGTAAGAAATCGAATATTAAGGTGGAACTTTGGCTTATAGTAGCGTGTTTTGACGTGACGTCACAATTCTTAAACTCCCCTTCTTCACAAAGTTGGGGACCCCCCCTCCCCATAGGCACGTGACGTCATTTTTTAAAATTAAAAAACGTGATTTTTTTGCCCTCCCCCCTGGAAAAATTCCTAGCGATGCCCATGCTTGTACCATTGCATTTCGGCAGTAACTTAGGCAGTTTTTCCAGCTTCAAACATGGTCTTTATGTTCCATAGCTGGTGGTGGTCCTAGTGGAGAGGATAATATGTTTGTCCACCGGGTTGTTTCCGATAGGCTTTGGCCACCCAGCTTCATGAGTTCTCTGTTAAGAGACCCATTGTCTCCATGGTCCGAGTTTCCTATTTTTTAAAATCTTTGTTCGTGTTTCTGTAGCAAGGTTTTTTTATGGGAAGGGATGCTAGCCCTTCGCACAACCCTCTTCCTCTCTCACCCGGGCTTGGGACCGGCTACAGCGGAGTTTCACCACCTTAGTTTACTTAAAAAACGTAGCTACTTTGGAATCTCAGATCCCTTACATCACTGGATCTAAGACTTCCTCTAGGGTAAGGAGCAAACTGTAATAATTAATGGATGTATACCTGCACCAATAACGGTTAACTCAGGTTTCCACAAGGAACTGTGCTAGGTTCCTAATTATTTTTAATTTATATAAATGATTTACCTCACAATATTTCAACAGGAACAAAAGTTAGGTTATTGGTTGATGATTGTATAATCTATAGAACAATTTAATCAGAACAAGATATCAAAATTTTACAAAAAGACTTAGATGAATTAATAAAATGGGGTATGTCTTTCCACCCAGAAAAGTTTCAACTGCTAAAAGTAACAAAGAAAAAAATTTAAAAAATTTACATTCATGAAAAAGAACTAACCAAAATATATATGCATATATAAAACTAAAGATGCAAAATACCTAAGAATAATAATTGAGAAAATATCATGGAATCTCCATGTCAATGTAGATATTGTAGTTTTTGCCTGTCTCCCCCCCCCCCCCCCTTTAAGTTCTTTGTACTATTTATGAGAAAGTCTGCGGCGTATGCTACGCCACGAGCCGCATCTAGTTATACATAAAGCAATTAATTCTGATTTAGAAATACAACACAAAGATAGCTTAATACAACCCTCAGATAGACATAAGGATAAAAACACCTTTCTTATTCCCTATGCAAGAACAAACACATACAAGTTTTCTTTCTTTCCGTCAGGAATTCGGGCATGGAATAAGTTGCCTGAAGAAACCAGGAAAGCCAAAACTTGATCATCATTTAAAACTCTATTAGGAATGCAGGACTAAACACAACCTATGGATAAGCGTAGGATGCAATAATTTTCTATATAGGAGTGTCTGTAACTGATAAGATAAGAAAAGTTACAAACTACACAGAAAAAAAAGCATGCATGACACGCAGGAACACACAGTAATAGTAATAGGGCTGGAATAGACCAATAGGAGAGCAGAACTGTTTTTATTTGTTAATTTGTTTGTTGTACCATATTCTGGCGTCATGCACACACACTAATGGGAGGAAACTCGGTGCATGTTCCAAACAAGCAGGCGTAGCTTCTTTTCTGAAAATTGATTTCTAGTAGTAGTTGCAAATTATATAATTCATTTTAATGACTCTATCCATTACTCGATTTACTCGTATTATTGTGCGTAGGCTGTTTTGAACATTTAGTAACCTTTTGCTTTTATTGAATGTGCACAAGTTCATTTGTATATAATATTTTCTAAAAGACAAAGCTTTTACAAGTACTTTTAGGGAATTTAGATTTGGTTTTTAAATAAATTTAACATAAAATTTGTATTCTTTAGTCATATTCTTTTGGTTCAAAATCAAATGTATATAAACATTTGTAAAATGTTAGTTCAAACTAGGGGTGCACCGGTTATGAAATCAGTGGTCCAGTGGCTGCGTGCTTGACTGGCATACTGATGATCACAGGTTTGAAATCATGACAAGGCAAGGATTTGTTCCTGGGGCTAAAGGTGTCCCTGAGCCCATACAGTTTCGAATAAGTACTTAACCATAGTAAGGGAATATAAAGGCCGCTCGGTAATGCATGGAACCCTTATAGCCATTGCCTGTGAATGCTGCTGCCAATAGACTGGCGTTGTCTGTGGACGCAATAATCGTCTGTATAGATAAGACAAGACAAGATTGAAAGTAGTTGGAGAATAACAAAAAGACATTTTTTTAAAAATGTAAGAAATTGTTATTTTAATAAAGTACTCTAACATAATTTTTTCAAAACTTTGACCCCTTACTATGCTTTTGAGATCACAGTATCTAGGTATTAAAAAAAATTACTGCACCTTTTCAAATGAACAAGCAATGAAACAAGTTACTTATTGTTAACAATAATATTCTTTAATTTCAAATTTCAATTTGACTATACAATTAGGGTTCAACAAATAAGAGCTCTTTCACCTTCACAATATTCAAAATAACCAAAAACTTATAAAACAACTTCCTATGGGATTATATTTTAGATAAAACACTTATCTCCTTTATCGTATTAGGGCATTGAGACCAAATCATGTGCTATCCTAGATGTGGTTCTTAGTGTCTGTCTAGTTAAGCAAATTCAACATGCTCCAAATGGGTTTTAATGAAAACTAACAAAATTCCTAGGAAATCTGCAGATTAAGGCATAAAACATTTATAGTTGTTATATACTTCTTGTCCAGTAACTTGTGCTGGGTCTTTGTTTTTGTGTGTTATTTGTACCAGCCTAAATGTCAGTTCAACTTTAAATATGTTCTGATCTGAATGTTTCTTTTCCTCTGCTTTCTGATAAATTATCTAATATATATTTCTAGAAACTCCAATTCATTATTATGCCAGAACATCACACCATTTCCTAAGTTTTAACATAATGGGAGCTGTGGCATTTATTTAAGTGTGTGTATATATCTGTCTGTCTATATATATAACTAAATAGAATACCATTGGTTTGGTAAAGCTTTTACAATATTTATTCAGCCATATAATCCTACTATACAGTCCCCAGAATCACCACTTAAGTGTGTTGTCTTACCCAGAGTAACCATAGCAAAATGTACATTTAATTTAAGACTATGAAAATGTATATGATTTCCTAAATTCGTTTTCTTAATTATGTTTCACACATCATCACAAGAATTTATTGTCGTGTCCCAGCAGGTGATTGTAATCAGGCGCTACCATGAGTTTATGCTTTACTGGGCCCAATACAACCATTTGTCCTGGATTATGATCAGTTCTCACTGACACAAGTTCCTGTAGTAAAAATGAAAACAGGAAATGATGAAATAACAATTTTGAAATGATTCCTGAAATATCTGGGTATATACACTAAACCCGTTTTTTTCTGTGCAGATTCGAACTTCATCAAAAGGGAGGGTGAGTTTCTAACAGCTAATACTTTGCAAAACAAATAAACGCTTTTTTCATTTATCCTCCAAATGTTTTTAGGCAACTAAACTTTTTACAATAATTTTAAAAATATATAATTTTTATTAAAGTTTACCTGGTGAAAGTTGATAGGAATCCCTGGTAGCACCTCCATGACATTGTCCCCCAGTACCAGCTCAGCTCTTCCTGATTTTCTTATTCTGAGTTTTCCCATATAACCTTCGCTGCAGTCTTTCAGCTGGCAAGAGTCCAATCTCTTGGCCAACTAAGGTTTTTTTTTTTAAATTAAAAAAAAAAAAAAAGAAATTAACCTTGAGCAAAAGCTATTGGTAATTACATATTCAAAAAAGAAAAACTTTTGATATTGCTCCCTATATGTTTATTTTAACAAAGTGGTTCATGCAGTTATTTCGCCTTTCATGTCTTCTTTCTTACAGATGCATTTTCTGTTTCTTTTTAACTTAGAAAAGAAAAGTCATTGCAATAAAGACAAAAATTATTAATCAAACTTAACCCATTTAATACGTTACGCCGCAGGCTGCGTCAACGCGATTTCAGCCATGTACGTTTACCCACTCTCTGCGTCACCGATGGTTTGTTTCATTTAATTAGTAATCAGACTTTTCCATTCAACTATTTTATTAATAGCTTATAAAACTTCTATTCAGAAGAGTTTCAACTTCCGTTGTGTGCAATTTCGAAAGGGTTAGACCGTGTTTAGTGTATTTTGTGCTTGTTTTTTCAGTCAAAAAAGTTTGTAAACAAAAAAAAACAGCTGATCAAAATGGTTTCTTTGAGTACTAGTACTAATCCTAGTACTAATCTATTAATTTCTTTATCTATAACTGATGATCAAGCAAATAAATTGATTTGAATGGACAAATCAATTTCAAAAGATGATAAATTTGAAGACTCAGTGTCAACTGTGATTACGAAAATTTACAATTTAGTAAATATAAGTGTAATAATAAAGCAATACTATTTTATTGTTATTTTTTTAAAAAAATTGAAATGCGTCATGGGAAAAAATTCATACCTTGATAATGTCTGGAGATATTGCAATGAAACTTTCCAGTTGTTTTAGATATATAATAAGACTTATTTGTTAGAAATACGAACTTGATTGGATTATTGTTACCTAATTTATGAGCTGGTGAGTAAAGCAAAAAAAAATTTTTTTTTCCTTTTTTTTTTTTTTTTTTACATTTACATGTAATAATATCCCTAAAGGTTTTATTGGGTAATTTTGTCTCACTTTTTAATAGTAGAAACATATTCTCTTTTCAATTACCTAAATTTTGATATGCATCATGATTTAGTTTTGATAAAAAGTAAAACTGAAATTTTCAGTTTGAAATCATCAGGTGGAATGGATTTTTAGACTAAAATTTTACTGCGCAACTTAAAAAAATTGTGACATATTGAATGGGTTAAATGGCTTGATGTTTAATGTCATGACTTTAGATGCCAATGCAAAAAGGACTGCCAAAGACCAACAATTATTTTTAATTAGTTAATTATTTAAGTCATTTAAAAATTTACAATAAACCTAACCTCATCTTCTTTGTTTACTGTACTACTGCTAGTTGAAGCCTTGGTGCGATCATCAGTCACTGCTGAAGCTGGTAGTCCAGGAAGTGTATCAGGAAATTGAAGAAATAGGAGCTCACCCCTTTCTTTGAATTCAAATAACACATCAGAGAAAGAAATAAAGGACTAGACCAAAGCTCAAGAACAACACAGTGTGATAAGAATGGTGGATTAAAATAGAAAATTTGTCAAAAATGTGCAGTTGATGAATGACATAAATTTGTTTTATGTTTACAAGGATAAATATTTCACCTAAGATTCTCTGAATATTTTCAAACCATTAAATTACTTAAGAGAAAATGTTAAATCTTTAAGTACCTGATTTAGCAGCCTGACTCAGTAAATCATTTATAGACGTTGCCTGCTCATGAGGACGAGAGTGACTGAAACTCACACCCAACATTGGCTTGATTTCTACTTTTCTCTCTGGTTCATCTGTTTCCATAGTTTCTTCTGTTGGGGGAAAACAATTTTAAAGATTTTTTTTTTCATTTGAGTCTTATACCTATAGCACTGATTCAGCCCTTTTGTATTTAATCAATGCCTGTTAAGGCAATATTTAATATAAAATGATCTTTTAAAAACTTTACCCTAAATTTTCAATGACTGAAAGTGTAAGGAAGATAAAGTTGACCCTTTTTAAGCAATTAGAAGAACTTGGTTTTACTCTATTTTGCCAAAGCCCAAAACATATGGCTTGTGAATTTGGCTCTTGATATTTTAATCTACATTCAAACATTATAATAATAAACAACTTTAACATATGTAAAGCTTATGGTACTTATTTCTAGTAATTTGTCCCAGTGACTTAAATACTAATGATAATAAAAAGTAGCTTTAAGACAGTGTTACATGTTAAATTTTTTTTAGAAATTTTATTTTAACCCATTTTCACATTTTATACCACTTAAAAATACACCATTGCATAATTCTGATATGTATAAATTTTTTTAATGTGTCCACACATAAATATTAACAGTTTGGTAATGAGATAAAAACATCAAAAGGAATAAGTAAATTAGTATAAAGAATTTTTGTTTAATGAAGAAAAATTGGATTGCACCTTTAAATTCTGACTTCACGTTTTGACTTCCAACACCTGTGTTGATATTAAGAGGTAACCGTATTGGGGTCATTCTAGGATCTCCAGATCCCATGTCTGAGATGAACTGCAATTTAACATAAAGCAAGAGATCAGTGCCAGCTGTTGCTAATTGTAAGTATAGAATGAGATTTCTTGTTAAATTGTCTCTTTGTGTATTCTGTGATAACTGTGTCACAAGCGGAGCATTGGTAGCTTTGGAACCTGAAAAACTTCAATAGGCTAGAAATGAGTAGGAAATGGCATTTTATGGTTATTGATACTTACAACAAGAAAAACAAAGCCTGGGACATAACTGGCCAAGATTGCATCATGGGCATAAACAATAACTTAAGAGTTATGAACCTTGTGGTTTGGCGGTACATATAGATGTTAAATAAAATTAATAAATGGGCTAAGGTTATTAAATGGAATTATAATTTTAGGATATATGATCTCAAATTTTTTTGTCTCCGGCAATGAACAGTGCCTATTTGGGTTACCAATGAAGAGGAAAATGAGAGGGGGAGAAAGAGAGCAAGGTTTTAAGTTCGAGACCGATTTTATCCAGAACACATGAGGGCAACGGTATATTAAAATGAACTAGTGCTGGCCTTACATCCTAGTTTTGCAAGCGTGTGCAGCTTCCTTTTCATTGTCCTTACTACACAACAGTAAAATATCTTTAAGAAAGTAACATATTTCCTTTGATTGCTTTCTTGATTAGAAAGATAGAATGATTCTTTTGTCTTGGAGTAGATTATTATTATTCCATTGATTACAATGTTTCAGGTTATGAATGTCTCAAGTTACAAAACAAGTTCTGGAAAGAATAAGTTTGTAACTAGAGGCACCTCTTTATTATACTTTATACAGTGATAGAAAAAAAACTAAAAAATTATGTTGAAGATATTATTGTGAATCATCCCATTTCAACAGAGATATACTAGAAAACATCAGATGTATCCAACATAAGACCATTTTCTTACACTAATAAACCAATCAGGGTGACGCCAAAAGGAATAAAATTAGATTGCCTTCACTTCAATGCCACAAGTAATCAATCAAATACTATCTTACCACTAGTCCCAAATTTTCATTGAGTCTCTAAATTTTGTACAATTTATATAATTTTATCTTAACATTTTTTAAAGATAACTTCCTGTCTCTATCATGATCCCACTATTGATTTTAAATTTTATCACTCTATTTTCTTTTCTTGTTTATGCCCTGATGAAAGTTTCAAGCCAAAATTTAAATTTCATTGCCATTTTAAAAAAGTATTTACAAGCTTTCAAATAATAATATGCTCTCTTGCAAGCCTTGCTTGGAAGTTTTTAACTCAGTAAAATTGACTTACATTATCCCTCATTAGTGACTCTAGTAGCTTCTTGTCTTCTTCTGTGCCATGTGAGTGTCTCATGGCTGCTTTGATGGCTGTAGAATCAGTCTCACCGCTTTTACCTCCTCCTCCACCACCACCACCACCTCCTCCTCCTCCTCCACCATCACCTCCTCTACTTCTGCTCCAACCTGTTGATAAATATGATGATAAAAATTAAGGTGGTTAATGGTTAACCAATCCTCAGATCATGACCAGTCCTGTTTAATCAGGACCAAAATAACGGTAAGTTCATTTAGTCAGTATTAGCTTATTACCCGGAGTTAATTTTTGTTTGTGTTATGCAGAATAACAGAGCCAATACGCCAGTGCCCGTGACATCAAAGCATTTTCTTAATATCCTGGTCTATAAATAATATAAAAATAAACATCATCACTGTTAATGGAGTTTGGCTAGTGAACGATTTTTAATTTAAAAAATGTATTCACTTAGTTGCCGAAATATAGTGCCAGAAGTAGCATAGCGTGGCGGTAATGTCAAAACATGAATAATGGTCTGGGCCACGAGTATTACTATTTATATTACAAGAGGAAAAATAGGTCTTTTACTAGTCGTACTCGTCCGTTTACTGGTCCTCTAATTCGATTTCGGTCTTACATCAACAATTTTCCAGCAAGTCAAAGGCAATAGAATTAAAATTATCACATTGATTTAAATTTTGTTTTGTAAAAATTTATTTAATGTGCGTTGGAAGAGGAGCACACCGCATGAAAGCTGAATGCAAGTGGGCTGTGAAGTCATATGCGCTTTAATATCAACAGCAGACAAAGCGAGGTGAAAATTCGATGCCTTCCCTTGTTGGTTCTAAAAATCTTAAGAAAAAATATGCGAAGACACTAATAGGGCTTATTTTAATGGTTAGCTACTCCGCAAAAACAGACTAGACAACATTTGAAAACGTGCTGTTTTAATACTTTAATTACATAAAATAAAAAATTTACGGTTTACGTTTTTTTTTTTTTTTTTAATTAGCTGTTTTGATGGCGACTCTAGAGTCGGTACATCACGGGGGCTATGATGTCTAATCAGACGACGCCAGGAAAAAATTTGACAGATTCTCTTATTGGTTCACAAAGCATATAGTAAAAATACAGACTGATAGTTGACTGTTCTTTTTTGTCACGATTAACCGACTCTCAAAAAACGAGCGATCTTAACAACCTTAATAAAAATCTTATAATGCTTATTTTATATATATACACCTTAGGCAATATAAAACTTGGCGGCTCTAAATGAATAGGTTTTCTTTTTATGAATTATTAATACATGCTTCATAAACATTTTTACTTTATGAAAATTCATTAAATTAATATGATGACTTTTTGTGAACAACAATAAGGGACATATCTTTTAAATGTAAAATCTTTTATGTAAAATAATTGATAAGATTAAGAAAATTTTGAAAATATTGTGGAACCTGATGATGATCCACCCATTGGTCCATATGCAAATTCAGATTGAAGTTGAATAGTTCGATCTTCGCCACGACCTCTTCCCCGTCCTCTGCCTCTTTCTGATTTTCCTCTACCTCGAGTGTTATTAACTTCTTGCTTATCTACGGCCTGATGGGAAGTTGATGAAGAAGGTTTTGAGCTGCAGGAACAATAGTTGAATGTAAAAAAAATAAGAATATACCTTAAAAAGGGATGATAGGAAATAAATAATCATATAATTTTAATGCGTATCTGGATGATATTTAAGACAATTTTAATATATTGAAAATTCCAAGAAAAAAATGTTAAGAGCTCTAATTTCCAAAATATTTTGCACCAAAAAAAATTAAATAAAAATCCTTGAAATTACTTTCAATATAAAAAATAGAAAACTCACTCATCCTTGCCAATAGATTTTTTAACGGCTGCTAAATTTGGGACAAAAACTTTTCTCTGAATACCCCCAAGAGTCAGATCTCGATGTCCCCTTACAGAAGGCAACCTGAAAATGATGAGGATGATTAATAATAGAAATCTGATTTGCTGTAAATGCTGATTTAAATTTGTATTTACATGAATCTGTGGTCTATCAAAAAATAACAGTCTCAAATTTTGAAGAAAATTACTCTTTACTGCTAAAATACATAGCTGAAAATGATTTAAAAGGGCAAAATTAGCACATCCTTTTTGGCGTAGTTAAAGAAATACAAACTTAAATGGCAATGGTTTCAATAATTATGCATGGAAGCATGGTAAGTTTTGAAAAATAACTCAGTTTTAACATTAGTTACTTTGGTAATTAGGTTCGTTTCATAGCAAGCTAACGTATGTTACCTCTTTTTCTAAAAAAACATATAGAAATAAATAATCATTTTGCGTTGTTTAAGTAAAGAGAAGGAATGAAAGTTTACAATATGAAAAAGATCACACAAATCAAAAGCCAGGTTAACCTTGATCCTCTCCCTATAGGATTTCCAGTTCTATTGATGAGACCTCGAGGAATATCTGTGTTATTAGATGGGACGTCATCTGCCATTTTTCAAATTTTGTATTGAGCTACCTGTACATGCTGTAAGGGAGAAAATAATCTGAAAGATTAAACATTTTGATTACAAATTTTTAAAATTTGGGTATACTGTTAGTAAGAGCAGTCTTTTTGTAAAGTAGATAGTCAAAGTTACTTTTCAAATTCAAATAAGTTTTTTAAAAAAATCTATGAGATAAAAATTCTGTGAGACATTTGTCAAACATTTACCAAAATCATGTAATTTAAATATACTTGATATAAATATTAACTAATTAATAAATATCATGAAAAAAAGTTTTTTCACAATTTTACATTTACTCTTTAGTTATAAACTTTAGTTGAATATTTCAATACTTTAAGCTTACAAAGTTTCAAAACTTAAATATCATTAACATTAGGGCTGGTACCGATTAATTTAAATTTAATTGTTAACGTTTGAAAAATTAACGATTAATTTCATGAATAAATCTTTAATTTCGATTAAAACCAAATATCTCAAGAGAAGTAACAAAAACAGATTATTGACATTTTTAAAAAATGTTCCTTAGCCATAGGCGAACTAAACTAATACTAATATGTAAGTTATTTATAGACCGGAATAATAAAAAGAATATGATGTAAGCCGTAATACAACAAAAATGAACTTCGGGTAATAAGCTAATACAGGCTTATTGAAGTTGTGGTTAACCGATCCTGATTAAATGAGACTGGTCCTGACCTGAGGACCGGTTCGGTTAACCATTAACAACCTTAGACTTAATTATAATTAATGTAAATTGTACGCTTTCATCAGTCTTTTCACTCCTTTTTAAAATATTGATTATTATAGAAAAAATTGACTTTTGTTCTTAAAATTATGTCATTATAATAATAAAAAATGTGCAAGGTGAGTGACAAACTGACATGCTAGATTCACCAATTCTTGCAATTAGAAAGTGGTCAGAAAGTCACTGTTTGAAAGTGTTGTTTTAGCCGTAAATCCTACTCGCCCTAAGACTAAGGCTGGCTAAGGGCACTAAGGCCTAAGCCTAAGTAAGCCTTAGTCTTACCCTAAGGAAAGACGAAAGTTAATGCTGATTTTTTTCATTAAAATTTAAATGAATTTAATGAATTTAAATTTAACGGCGTGTCTACTGCTAAGACAAAGTAACGGCAGACAACCCGCGCGGATGTTGCTGGTGCTACGACATGTTGTAACGCCAGCAACATCCGCGCGGGTTGTCTGCCGTTACGACAAGTTACAACATGTCGTAAACAATTTTCGGTATTTCAATTATGCTATTACTAATACTTAAATACTAAACTATAGTTCTCATAATGAAATATCATCATCACTAGATAAGCTAATAATTATGATATTAATGAATTTTAGAGGTTTAAAAAAAATCTAGATTGAGCCATTAAATGAAAAACAGTTATAAATTTAAAAAATTACACTTTCTCATCAGCTTCGCTAGATCAAGTGATAGTCTGGTTGCTTTGAAACTGATATGACACTGTTGATAGCGGGATCGAATCCCGCTGCCGTCATGTTTTGTTTTTTTTAAATTTCATTTATTATTATTATTTTTTAAAAATCATAATGAGTATGCTGATAATTTTTTTTATTATTCTGAAAAGCAGATACGTTGAATAAATCTGTTAAAATAAAAATATTTAGATTTTAGACTAGTCGTAACACTAGCCAATCCACATATGCTTGGCTAGCGTAACGACATGTCATAACGCTAGCAACATCCGGTGAGGTCGTCTGCTGCTACGACAGTCGTAAAAATGTGATATGTGCTTACTTACAGTTACAACTAAAGCTGTATTTAATTATGCTAATACTATTAATTTTTTTTTCTTTTGATTTGCGAGTTGACACTCAGTCGGCATAACCAACGAAAAAGGTGAGGCGTGAGCTTAAAATATGAGTATAAACCCTCACTGTTACTAAATTAATTGGAAGATATTTTAAAAAAATTATCTGAATTGAAGGCATCGCGAAAAAGTGCTGAGCGCAAGCGGGATTTGAAGCCATTGTCATTGTCAGACGAAGGAGGCATAGGGCATCATGCCCCGCAGACTTGCTCGTCATAAATAGTGCAAAGAGAGGCGGGGGGGAGGGGGGGCTGAGAAAACGGACACAAACAGCAGCACGAAGTAATGGGGAAAAAAGGCGAGTAGACGAGGAGTCCTGTGCGGTTGTTATTACCTGCCCCCCTCAATAGAAATAGTATTAGTAATAGAGTGAAAATGAGGTTGAAGGATGAATGGAATGGTTTCCTGTGACAAGTCTGCACACGGCACATTTTATTATTCCACACGAAATGAATTATTTTAGGCCTACATTCTTGCGATTGTGGGCGAATCAGTTGCTTGAGGATTTTCATTTACGGCTTTAGGCTTTGGCTTTACTGTATACTAAATTTTAATGCATCGGCATCCCTTACACAAGTATACTATAGTATAGCAAAATCGGCTGATATATTTATAATCGGTAGACCAATATTAAAATTAAATCTATTTAAATAATTTATTTAAATAAATTTAGATTTTAGAATTAATACACACACAAATGTCGTATTATAATATATATGTGTATACAATATAAAGAAGAGTTTGTTAAGATTTAATTCATAATTCTTTCCAGGTATTTACTGCAAAGAGTGACTAAAACTTAAACTAGTCGTAGCAGAAGTTGCGTATGTCGTAGCACTAGTTTCCTGTCATAACTTCTAGCAACATCCGACCGGGTCGTCTGCTGCTACGACAATCTTGTCGTAACGCTAGCAACATCCCACCGGATCGTCTGCTGTTACGACATGTCGTAGCACTAGTTTCCTGACTAGCGCTACGACATGTCGTAACGCTAGCAACATCCGACCGGGTCGTCTGCCGCTTATTGTGGTAGCGCTGGCGCTAGCCACATCCTAAATTTAATGCTAAACTGGATTTCGTTAGTTAGGCATTTAAGGCTAAGGCTAAGGATTTGGTGACTAGAAAAGAATATCATCTTTATTAATATTAAAGTTAGAATTACTATCGTTAAATAACAAAACCACATGCCACATACACACTTTCAATTAAATTTTGTAACAGCAACAATCAAAGGGAAAAAAGACAATTCATAAGAAAGGTAAATAACGGAAAGGGAGACTATTCTTAAATATTTTATAAAGAATGCTATCTGCATGGTTAACTACTTTTAATTCACTATGAATTTAAGCCCAGAATTCATAGTTTATCTACTAAGAAAAATGACAAATATCCCTCTTTTAAAATTAAAATTACACCTGTGGCACTTAAATATATTTTAACATAAAAATTTATAATTGGTGCAATTTTCTTTCAACATTTCTAGAAATTTTGAACTTCACAATGAAAATATTTACATAACGCATGGCAATTGGCATGCCAGAAAGGCATTTTTGCATACTAATTTGAATACATTCTCCGCTAATTATGAAATATTCTTATTATATATTTATTTTCAAAATAGATTAGTTCTAGGTCAAGAGACTAGATAGAGCCAAGGTATTCTTACTGGCAGCTTACTGTTTAATCTATTATTTATTTATTTTTTACATTTTGGAATTTTACTTTACAATTAAATTTTTAGCTGCTAAGAAAATATTCAACATCCAAAAAAGCTATTATTTTCATTCTGAATATTTCTCAAACTCTGAATTGACCCCCCCCCTTTTTTTTTTTCAAATTAAAACGCCGAGGCTCCGTGAAGATAGCAACTAGTTTTTTCATTTACGGTGTAGTGAAATAAAGTCGTCCCGTGAATTTATATAAAGTCAGTCCCCTCCCCTAAATAAAGACCCTCCCTCACATCGTACTTTAATGTGTGGGTCAATATGTACAGCAAAAACGGGGATTCAACAAATACACAATATCAAGTAATTGTGAAGTTTATAAATATTCTTGTAGCTATTTAAATTGTTTCAAACGGTGTGCCCGCGCAATATCACTGATTATCACTTAGACACTGCAATCAATGTGATTTATGTAAAAATTTACACATTGATATTGAAATTGCATTTCATGACTGTGGCAGTTTCAAATGATCATTTAGAATTGAAAATTTGAAGAATTTATTTGATCACCAGGGGAGATTTTTTAAAAAAAATCTGGTGGGAGATATTTTTCCTCACCCTTAGATTTAATTAAAAATTATTCCACTGATTTATTTTAAAGACACCGGAAATTTATTTTTATGACGGTTTCATTTTTTGTTTTCATTAGATACATATTGCAGGAATTCTCCTCGGTTAGTATCATGTACACCAATTTTCATGATAAAATCTCGATTTGAATGAAAGAACTTAAACTACGAATTTTTAAAATATACGCTACAACCATGTAACATTCAAAGACATAGATACTTGAACTATATTAAATAAATAGTATATTGTCAGTGAGGAACTTGTTGGGACATGTTCAGTTCAACATCATGCATGTAAATGTAAATGTAATGAAATGTAATAATAAAATTCATTAGTGAGAAATGAATGCAATTTCATTTATCATTCAACATTATTTATTATGACATAGCATTAAATTAATAATTAATAAGGGCCGTCCATAATGATAAATTATGTCACACTCCAGAGTAAGAAAGTGTGTGTGAAAGGGGGAGGGGGTGTCCAGCCATGTGTGATGGCACAGCATATGAATAAACAGTTACGAGGTTAAGGAACTATTATAGTAAGAGTATGAGGATACTAATACTAGTCAAACTCATTACTATTACCAAATAGGTCATTAAAAAAAATTGTGACAAACCATAAGTCTAAGAGTTTAAGACCTAATCCAGAAAATTAAATATAACCAGTGTTTTTTTCTGCGTAATGCACCGGGACGGTATTTCGGTACCTTTTTCCACATACTTATTTTTATTACTGTACTGCCTCGATTGCTTTTTCACGTTGCATTCCGATACTTTTTTCATGAATTTGGGTACTTTTTTTTAAAGAAAGAGAGCTCTGAATATTACTGTAAAAAATATATAAATCTCAATGTTTAATTTGTTTTAGAATATGCATCTTCAGTATGGGACCCATCCACCGAAAAAATATTTATAAACTAGAACAAATTCAAAAAAGAGCTGCCAGATTCATTACTGGAGAATATTCAAAACTCACAAGAATAACACCATTAGTTAAATCATTGAACCTTGAAACACTAGAGGATAGAAGAAACAAGTGTAAAGTAGTAAAAACACATAAAGCAATTAATTCTAATTTAGAAATACAACACAAAGATAGCTTAATACAACCCTCAGATATACATAAGGATAAAAACACCTTTCTTATAAGGTTGTTAAGACCGCTCGTTTTTGAGGACCGGCTAACCGTTCAAAAAAGACCGGTTAATCGGTTAACCGCTCGTCCTTATATCCCTTATGTTTTGAGAACTAACAAGAGAATGTTGTCGCCTGGCGTCGTCGGATGGCATCAAAGCCCGCTTCCCCCGCTTGCGTTCAGCTCTTTCCGCATTGCCCTCAATTCAACACACTTTTAAAAAAAAATTCCAAAGAATTAATTAAACAGTGATGGTTAATTGTCTTTTTAAAATATTTTATTGTTAGGACTCGTAGTTGAACGATCTAAATAAGAGGACCGGTTCAATCGTTTGTTAAAGTTAGTGAGGTGTTTTTCATTAGTTTCAAAAACCAACGCCTCGCCCCGTCCGTTGTGACATCATGTTTACCTCTCTTGTGTGTGATACCGGTCAGCTCAGTCAAATCGCGTATTAAAATTAATAATAATAATAAAATTATAAAGCTATGGAGTAAACAATGATGATAAAATGGAATTTATTTTAAAAAAAACATATTATTTTTCAATCGTCAACTCGCCAGAATAATTGAATTTTGCGGCGCACACGTTTCCCCTCCCCGTTTTTTCTGTTCAAATAGGGTTTGAGCCACACTCGCCGTACTATTAATGTGGTAATCAAATGCCTTTGACTAGCAAGAAAACTGTCACTAAAAGACCGAACTCAAATTTGTGGGTCGATTAATTGCCCGGTAACTTTGCTATGTCTTTCAAATACCTATCGTAATATAGGTAGACATGTACTTCACTAAGCGGCGCGCGCCGATACGTTTTTTGAATGCCTGAAACAGACTATGAACCGGTGATCAGAAAATGTCGATAGGTCACGGGGTCATATGCTTTTATAGCTTTCTTTGTCGTTATAAGTAACTATAATTAATATAAATAGAAAAAGCCTCGGCCTTGACCGTTGTATTGCCTTACAGCTAGGAGACTTGTCGGCTGGATCGTGGTATCGCTTTTACTCACTGTGACAAAGCGAGAGGGAGAGGCACAAGGCGCGTTACGGCTTGTGTTGTTTTTTTCACTACGTTTCCACTAATTTTTTTTTTCTTATTTTTGTTACGCGGTCCTGAATAAAGATGACCGGTCCTAATCTGAGGACCGGCTAACTGATTAACCGGTTAACCGCTAACAACCCTACTTTCTTATTCCGTATGCAAAAACAAACACATATAAATTTTCTTTCTTCTCGTCCGGATTCGGGTGTGGAATGGGTAGCCTGAAGAAACCAGGAAGGCCTTCACTTTATCAACATTTAAAACTAATAAGGATGCAGGACTAAACACAAACCATAGATTAGCGTAAGACACAATAATCTTCTTTATAGAAGGAGGGTCTATAACAGATAAAAAAGATAAGATAAAGAAAATTTTATTATTTTTATTTTCAACAGTCAATCATGCCACTTGGTCTATTTGGAAATAAATTCTCCCCTAAAAAAACACCACCAAGAAGAGCCCAGTCCTTGTCTAACCTTCATTTGGATGCCTCAGAGTCAAAAGCAGAGTTTGGTCTTGATTATGGTGCTGTGAAAGTCAGCTTAGGTGGCAATGAAGTTGCTTTTGAAAATGGCATGTGGATAAATGGTCAGTTTTTTTCTGATTTGATTACAAATTATTTTGTCTTTCCACTCCTGACCATCATATAGTAGTTTGGGTTTTTTTTGTTGTCCAGACCAATTAACACCCTTACTATCTTGTAAAATATTTTATAAAAATGTCATACAATTGAAAATCATATTGTTAATTATTGTTATCAATTATAATTTTCATTCTTAATTTTTTTTAAATGTGTTTGTTAAAATTTGGGTTGTGCGCTGCTGCTGTTGCATGTGTGTATCAGATTGGGGTTGGGGTGGTTACATAAAAAGGGATTTTACTACCAGTGCTGGCTCAAGGCAGACATGAAGTGTCATCATGGCAGGAAGAAACATTTTCCTGAACTCTTTCCATAATTTTGCAGAGGGCTGCAATTGTATACTATTTAAATTCAACTAAATAAGTTGCTTAATTAAATAATCATTAAATTAAATACAATGTAAGAAATAAAACACCATCTAAAATGAAAAATTCATGAAAAGTTTTTTACAAAAGAGGCTTTGTTCAAGATCTTATTTTAAAAAAATTATTTAATTTATGATGTTAATGATATATCAATATCTTACTTTGATTTTATTTTTTCCATTTAAGTTTTCATGGAACTCATTTATAGATTTAATCTAATGGTACATTAAACATGACATTTTCAGAAACAGCTGGGGGTGCTGCAAGCCATAAAGAAGTGACAAAGTTGAGAAAAGCAAATCAAACTTTGCATGAAGAAAATAATTTGCTAAAATTAAAAATTGACATTCTCTTAGACATGGTAAAGTTGATCCTTTGTTGTTTTTTTAATCAAATCCTTAAAACATGCAATTTTATAAAAAATGTTTTAATTACAGTAAATTATCTTCATTTATTTCAACATATTTACGAGTAAATAATTAAGTAATTAATCATTTATGTCCTACATACTTGAAAAAGTGTTACCAATTCATCTTATTCTCATGCTTTCTTTTTGTTGGTTTCACTCATATCTTGCCCTTTGGATGAATGCCTCTACCTCACATCTTCAGATATTTAATAGCCTTTATGAATTTCCGGCTTCACTTTTTCTAAGTTTTGTCTCATTGTGCTTCCTGTCAGTTTATGATGAGTCTTTCATATCCACCTATATCTTTTTTGTGTGTTGAAAATTGTAGATAGAAAGTCTTTGACTAACATGCTTTCCCATTCTCTGTCTCTGATTACTATTAATATTGATAACTATTTTATTATTCAAGACACTGAAGATCTCCATCTCTGTATATTTATTTATATTTATTTATAGGTATATTTATTGCTAATAAAGTATTCATTCTAATCTTAGTGTGCTTTCTATTCTTTAGATATCTTTTGAAATAGATAATGTTAGATGTTAACTATTAAAATGTTCAAGTTATTTACTTCACTTTTAGCTTGCTGAAACATCTGCTGTATCACATTTTCATGAAAATGAAGTCAAGCAATTGCGAGAAACAAGGCAAGCAGCCAAAAAGAGATAAATAAATGGTGTTAATTAAGCATTTAATCATTTAAGTCAGTTTTCTGATAGCAAAGGAAAGATTTTATTTTGTAGAGGTAATTAAGACTATTGAGTGGAGGTAGGTGTTTCCACTGTTATTTAGAAATTGAGCTGAGTTAAGAGTTTAAGAGAGCTCATTTTAACTTTATTGCATACAAAAATATGCAGACCTTCACTTAAATCAACACAAAAAATCATGATATTTCTGTCACAAGGAAAAATAATTGATGCAGTTTTCTAAGTATAGACAAAAGTTTGTTGCCAACACAAACCTTACAAAATAATGCAGCAGTACTCACTAACCTCTGAACATTTGATTTAATGCTACCAATCAATTGATGTAAATACAAGTGAAATTAATTTGATAAATGTGACTGAAGGTATTGCCAATTGTAGGTTAGACAAGAGATGTGTGTAAAGATGACAGTTCGGTAATGTTTTTTTGAATTACATATGTTTTGCATTGCAGCAAATGAAAATCTGTTGAAACTTTCTTTGAAATTAAAAAAAATGCTCTAGTTTATATTCAGCTAAGAATTTGAATTTGAAAGTAAAAAAAAAAAAAAAAGAAAGAATTAAAATTTAAATGCAAGAGTGACAATTTTTAAACATTAATCTGCTCGCTTGGATATCTGTGCAACCCACCGACATTTTAAAAAAAATTCAGTTCTTGCATTTATTTGTATTCAACATTGGAAAGAGCACTGTTCTTATATCTAAAACTAAATAAAGGCATAAAATATTTTAAAAGACAACTGAAAAGAAAATGCAAGGGATTGTAAAATATCTTTGACAATGTAATTTCAATTGAAATGTTATTATTAAAATAAATAATGAAACTGTATGGCTGTTATACTTAAATGATTTTACTCTTGGTTATTATGTTTTTACATTAAAAAAAATATGTATAAATGTAAATAAAATATTTTTAAAAATTCAAAGCTGTTTCATCATTGTAATCTTTGTTTGAAAAGGAAATAAAAAATATTTAGGATAAGGTTTACTTAACTGTTTCTAATTTTCTTAATCAAAATAACTAAGTTACTAGTATTACACTAGTAAACTTGGCGCTTTCTCTCTTTTTTAAAAAAAAGGTATCGGGACGAATATTTAAAGGTAGTAATATAAAAATGTCTGTGGAAAAAGGTGCTGAAATGCCATAACAAGTGCATTCTGCTGGAAAAAAAGCACTGGGCATACTTCTGTTATATAATAAAGGATGATCTGCCTCATCCTTTAATTCATATCATCATCTCCCATGGAGTCTATTTACTATTTGCATTAGTATGCACTGTATGTCATTAATATGATGACTACAAATAAATTCATTAGACTTGAATTTCCTGGGTAGGTGCAGTGGTCTAAGTAGTAGCGCGCTGGACTACCAAGTCGCTGCAAGAACTCGAGTCGCAAGTTCAAGCCGTGGTACTAGCAAGGCCCCTGGGCCATTGTGCTAACCCCACAATCCCATGCTCGTTAGTGGTCAATGAAACTTGTGATCGCTACTTCACTTGTTCCCATGGACCTTCATGGTTTGTAAGGGATCAATTTTTTAATTTAAAAAAAAAATTCCTGGTTAAATTAAAAATTATGGGTTCAAGGCTTGGATTAGATCAAGTTTTGAATTTATCATCTAACTTCTAAAGGCTATAGATTATTGGGCTTAATTAATATCCATTGCTTTATAGGAAGACGTTATGACAACTGAAAACTTATGCATATAAGCAGTGGCGGATTTAGCCATAGGGCAGGGGGGCGGGTCGCCCCCCCCCCCCGCGCTCCAGTTGGGTCTAAAATGGCGCCCCCCCCTGAGACGCTCTCATGAACACTAAAAAGTTGTAACCAGAGCATAAAAAAAAAGGATGCTAAACACGAAAAATTTAATCAACACTAAACTGCAATAAGACAATATTGGCTTGCTAAATATCGTATTTCAAAACTGTAATATCTGGTTTGGTCAGTCAGGAGCGTCGCTAAGTGGAAAAGAATAGAGAAATATTGAAACGAATGATAAACGTGACGTTTTTCTTGATTTTTAGTTTAGTGATGTTAGTTGTAGAAATACTTGAAATATTTGTTAAATCACAAGTTTATTAGCCAACTATGATTCCACTTTGGAGAGTCATCTAGAGTTTAAAAGAAAAATGAAATTTATTTAAGTAATGATGTGCAGATTGATTTAATTCAATCATTTGCATCTGAATTATCGGCAGTAATTGATAATGAACATGTATTTTCTGTAATTATCGATTAGACGGACCATTGATATATTTGAAATTGATAAGATGTCATTTTACGTTCAGTTTCAAAATCAGGACATGTTGTGGAACTACATATTACAAAAACGAGACATTGATATCACAATTTGAGGAGGAAAGGCATATGTTGGCTCATCTGTGATGTCTTGAACTAAGAGTGGCCTTCAACCCTTCATACAATGCCATCTATGTTCATTGATGTACTCATGTTTTGAATTTGGTCACTATTAAAGCAATGTCTGTAAACAGTGATGTATACAGTTGTTTTTGGCACAGCTGAAACGTATTCTTTACGTCTAGTTTACAACGTCTACATACTCTTTTTAAAAATCGAAAATCTCAATATGAATCAACAGTAGATACTCTGAAATAACTTTTTGATACAAGATGGGCAAGCCGTAGGAAGTAAGCATGCAGTTGATGCAGTTATTGCATCATTCTCTGCTATTCTAGCCACTCAAGAAGATATAATTTCAAGGCCATCGACATAACATAAAGGAAGTGTCAGAGCAGAAGCAATGGGACTATCTGCTTTAATAACAAAATATTCTTTTGTTTTTTCTGATGCTATTTGTACAAAAGTTGGTTGATATTTTCATGTTATCAAACCACTTGCAGCTCAAGAGTATTGACATTGCAATTGCAAAACGATTGATCGATGTTGGAAGAAATAAGTTTGTTGAAATGAGAAGCGATCAAGCTTTTTAAAATTCTGAAAGTAGATGTCTAATAATTTATTAACGAAAATTGTTCCAAACAAGATGTTAAAAACAAAATTTAAATAAACGCGAATTGCAGAAAATAAAAGTAAGGCAGGTGAACTTAGTAGAGATGAAAGGGCTAATGATCCAACTAACAGTTTTAAATCTGAAACGTACTTCACTATCTTGGATACACTTCTAAAATAAATAGATGATCGATTTAATGACTTTAGGGGCGCAGCTATTTATGTATATTGTATTGATCCATCACAAATGTTGGAAGAAAATACAGATCCTCTTCGAAGTTTATGCAAAATCTACAAACACATTAACCTAGAAGAAGCATTCTTGAATATTATACCTTTAAAAATTTGCATGCATCACAATATAGGGCTCTATATAAATTCGCATAAACTAAGTCTCTTTCTTAGATCAATAAATATACTATTGAAATAAATATACGTTACTATTTTGAAAACATATCAGTTTATATTGTTTCTTCTGTGTGACTTGTTTATTAATTTGGAAATTTTACTAAATTAGTAGGCTAATAATTAGTATTGAAAACGGCTGCGGATATTAACGATTAATTTCTCGACTAAGCCTTAAAAATTTTAAGGATTAAATTATTTTTAACCATTAATCGACCCATCACTTAAAAATAATTTGAAGTAAAAAAAAATAATTTTTTTTTAAAAATGCGGCTGATAAATAATTTCCTGAAGATTACACGAACATTTTGGTAATGGCAGTAATGGAGTTTGACTCTGAAACAGAGAAATGACGACAGCTCTTCTGATGAATTACTGCGTTACATGGAGATGGAAGTTCTTGAATCCATTAATCCTGTGCAATGGTGGAAAATTAATGAACACCGATATCCGATAAGGTCATTCCTTGCCAAAACCGTTTTGAGCAAACCATTTTAAGTTTTCTCAGTTCCATGTGAATGATTATTCAGCTCGGCTGGTTATATTGTCAATTAGATCCGCTCATCACTTGAACCAATTAATGTCAACACACTTGTCTTTTTGCGTAGTTGGTGAAAAGTAGACATATAAAGGAGATATGCCAGTGTTATTTAGATTTTGAACAAGAACGTGAAATGAGTGTTACTAATGACATCATAAATTAAAATTTTTGGCTTTAATCGAAATTAACGTTTAATTAATCGTTAATATTTCAAAAGTTAATTAAATTTAAATTAATCGTTAACAGCCCTAGTATTTACCCAATGCTCTGATATTAGTAACATTTTGCGGCGCCCCCTAAAATTCTCCTGGCCCCCCCACGCAGACAAAGCTAAATCCGCCACTGCATATAAGGCTCTTGATTGAACAGTTAATTAAGGCATGAGGTCATTTCTACTGTGGATGAGGAGCCTTGTTTCCTTTGAAGTGCTCTGGGTATGGCCAGATGTGGACCTCCAGGGTGTACACTGTGGTTTGGTCTATCTGGCAGTATGTTGGGTTTAGAGCCTTAAAACTCTTATGTGATGTAAGCTCATGGTTTTCTATGCTAGGTCAACATATCAGAATGTTTTGGGCAATATCCTGAAATACAGCTGATGGTTTTTATTTTAGCACTTAACAACTATTTAGGATTAGATATATGTCTCACATTTAATTTAACTAGAGGTTCTTCCTAGTTTATGTGGTGTGTTTTATAAGCATGACTAAATTGGACAGGAATGGTCAAAAGCTCACATCAAAAATACAGCAGTTTATCATTGGCTAATCTTTGATCATGACAATGAATATTATGTCCGGTGAAATAAGTTGTGTAAACATTAAACAAATCAATTGATGATTTATTTTGTAAAAAACTGGGCTACAGAGACAACTCTACGACACAGCAGAAGTGGGATAAAGACTAAGAATAACATTATGAAGGGTAAAATAACATGGGATGAACACTAGCAAAACTTGCTTACAAAATGACAATACCAAAGAATTTAAAATAGAATTTAGATATTTTATTGAATGTGTCAATTTACATAATGTACAGCACTTGATTAAATACAAATAATTATGTTGCTCATACTGTGAATAGTATTTCCACCTGAAGACTAGTAACCCTGGTCCTAAATTGTATTTCTTGATACAACCCACAGAAACCAAAAGTACCAACTATCTGATATGTTTCTCATCAAGATGGTCATATATTTATAATATAAGTATAAGGCTCTAATAAGTAACACTTATTAGGCTTCTGAACTGTATATTTCTGGAATTTTTAATTTTAATTTGAGCTATGGGGCCATCCATAAATGACGTCAAGCACCAAGGGGGGAGGGGGTGTGGAGGGTCAAAATTTGTGACGAGGGGCAGGAAGGGTGTTTGAGAAATGTGATGTTACATCAAAACTTTCAACTTTAAATAAAATTTCCAATTAAACATTTGATTGCTTACAATTTATTTTACGAAATTTTCAATGGCTTCACATGTATCACAATATTAGAATGGAGATTTACACTAAATATATACTTAAATGTCAAAAAATTATTTGAAACATGCTTAGCGGATCTAAGTTTTTGTGACGATGTGTGGCGGGGGGGAGTAAAAATCGTCCAAAATCGCATGACTTCATTTATGGACGGCCCCTTTTCTGATTCAAAACCGTAATTTATTTATTAACTATTAAAGCTTAAAATAAAACAATATATAAGAAATATACCACTTTAAAATAAAAAACAAAAAACAACTATATTTGGATGGAGAAATAGAATTTCAAAAATCAGATTCAATAAGATCATTAAAAAAATTTTAATGTGAGTACAGGCAATTTTTAAACCCATTTTTAGGGCTTAAAAGAAAAGTATTAAAACATTTTTATTAAAATTTCCCATTTTTATTTTTAAATAGTTAAATTTTACAACCATGAAAAAAGATTTTTTTTTTTTAAAAAGGCCCTTACAATTAAAACATTGACCAGTAAAGTGTTCAAGATTGATATCACAGAATTTCCAGGCCTTAAGAAGAGCTATGAATATTACTTTTATCAAATTTCATCACTTCTCTCAGGGCATTTGGGTTTCTTGTGACCTGAAAAAAAGAAAATTAATCTCAATGAGTCTTATAAAAATTGATTTCAAATAGTGTTTACATTTCTTTGAAAGTGATTATTCACTTAAAAATTATATCTTAAAAAATCTATTAAATTCAAGCTAAGTATCAACAATTGGCAACGCAAGCCGAAGAAAACAAGTATGTGCAAACAAGCTTGACCAATGACCCTCGTTGGGGTCAACTAATCAGAGTTAACGGCAAGCGAAGGTAGTGGAGGGGTGGGGGATGTCTTGAGACCAGCAATGATTTGAGTTTTCAATATCGTTGTTTCTTCACAAACTACATGTATTTTGTAGTGTATTGGTTAGTACATCCGCCTGACATGTGGAAGATCTTAGGTTCAAACCCCCAGAGGCAACATTTAAAAAAATATGTTTTATGTTGTTGCTCTATTGCTTGAAA
Organism: Radix auricularia; assembly: GCA_002072015.1. Taxonomy (NCBI): domain Eukaryota; kingdom Metazoa; phylum Mollusca; class Gastropoda; family Lymnaeidae; genus Radix; species Radix auricularia. The sequence goes on along the minus strand of MUZC01004741.1, from coordinate 467,818 downwards.
ACATGGCTGTTATATTTTTTTCTCAACATTGGGATAACTTTGGCGATGAGCTCTCTGTTGTTCTCAGTGATGGAAACGTAGACATACACTCTCAACAATACGCTCAGTACATGTATACTTCAGGAGTATTTGATTACGAGGCTGAAATTGTCTCGATGCCCGAAATATTTCTCAAAAATGCTGCGGCGATCCCCTCAATGTTCACTTGCTTTGTTCCCATTTTTTTCTTTCTACTGTTTGTGTCCCCCCCCCCATCCCACACCCACATTTTCTTTGTACTATCTATGAGAAAGTCAGAGGCGTATACAACGCAGCGGGTCATATCTAATACATAAAAAATAACATTAAAAAAGAGTTTTAACAATCACAAACATGAAAAATGAATAAAGCTTTAAAAAAAACTTTAAAACCTTAACTTTATCAGGGATAAAAACTAAAATACCTGGCTTGCCACAGTATCCACAAGTTGGGGGTTTCCTTTGTTTTGGCCCATCATTGGAAGCTGGTCTTTTTTTGCCAATTCCAGCTCCATTGGGTTGAAATGAGTTAAATGCATTAGTGCCTCCTTGATTTATAAATGTAGAATCCCGTGAACCTATTGAAGAATAAATTTAAAAAGAAATATAAATTAATTACAGTATTTTAAAATGTTTTTAAAATTCATATTACATAATGAAAATGTTGTTTTTTTTAAAATCGGGTGGACAAGATGACATTTTAATTCTTTGCTTAATTCACCAACAACAAACAACAATCATTAAGTTCATTTAAAAATAACTCATTAAAACTGACAACAAACGCTGTTAAAAAAATTAATTTACTGAGATTACTGCTGGGGTGTCTATGGGAGGGTAGCACTTCTGGATGGAGAGCAGTTGTAGTCCTCTTGGGGTAGTTCATCACCTTTGGTCCCCATCTGGCACCTAGCTCTCACCTGTGGCTCCAAGCAGCTGCAGCATGCACAGTGGCCACATCCCAGTAAATGGTCTTCACTGACCGGCTAAACCAGGTGGAGGGTATCCGATGGGATACAAACCTCGGTGAAGTGGGATTTGTCTACCCAGCATGTTCAGACTGTTTTTGGCTGCCTGCGCGCTGGATCTTTTATGAGTCAATGGGCAAGAAGCAATTCACAGCAAAGCATTGTGGAGTGCTGAGAGCATGACAAGACACACAGGACATCCTGGTTATCCACTGCACCCAACCCCACACCCAGCGGCCTTGAAGTATTGCTGCTGGATAAGATGGCTTTGGGTGAGAGAGTGAGGTCGACGTGTTGTGCCAATTTTCCTCACTTTAAACAAAGTCACAGGGCAGTCACTCTCATCATCATCCTTTTATTTGAGTGACAAACACCAACAACAATAACACTGAGATTACTTAATTTAATTTCTTAACAAAATCACATAATATTCTGATAAGTATGTTTAGTTGACTCACCACTTTCATCTGCCCACTGAAAAAAGTTACATGACTGTTCCCGTGGTTTACTACATGAATAGAAAGGCCTTCCAGTGTTAGGGCCTTGCTTCTGAACAGTCAAACTAGAGAATGAGAAAATCACTTCAATTGCAATAAATACCATAAGGTTATATAAATGTTTAGTAATGTAGTTTTAGCCTGTATATCTTATTCTATAATACTGAAACAGGAAGAAACATGTTACTAGTTTTTAAAATGAGAATCAGAAATGAAGAAAATAAAATAGATAAAGATTGAAGAACTAATAGAATTTAAAATACAAAATATGTATGGATATTAAAAAAATACAGATGAAAATCATTAACCCTACTGCACCAAGTTACCGAATATTAGGTATTTGATTTAATTCCTATATACCAGAGTTACTGAATTCTAGGTATTTGAGATATCACTTGAATAAGTCCTCAAAATAACAGCCAATCGTTAAATCTTGCATTTGTTAAAAGATTACTGTTTACAAATTAAAAAGCAGTGAGCTGTGACTAGTTGATTTTTATGAAAATAACCATGACAAGATTGGTGAATGAACAGAGCACTTCCACAGGAAAAAAAGCAAGGCCTACATATTTCACACTGCAGCAGTTAATGGAAGCTTTAGACGATTCAGACGGCGATGAAGCAGTTTTGCTTGATCAATATTATTATTCTATTTCTAGTGACACTGTCAAGGAATGAGATCTCAATAGTGATAGGTCAAATGATGATGATGATGAAAGATCCAGAGCTAGACCAACTATTATGGGAAGGGGGAGTGTCCATCAAACAGATTTTCGTGGTGACAATGTTCCAGATGATGGCTGGACTGCAACTTTTGTGGCTCCAACAATAGATTTGAACTTGTTGGTACTCTTCAACAAAATAGAAAATTTTTTCCAGTGTCCTTGAAGAAGGTGGACAAGCTTGAGAGGTGAAAGTCACTATTGATGTTAGGACAGCATAACCTGTATGGTATGGCAGGATCGGAGGCCAAATACATTCATCTCAAACTTTCATGACCCAACACAAATAGGAGTAGCAAAAAAGAAACAAAGATGGAACACTTGCCACAGCTCGTCCAGGACTACAATCACCACATGGGCAGTTGTGACAAAAATGATCAAATGACGCGCCTCCATCGCTCACGCCATCATTACCGGTGGCCCCTTCGCCTTTTCATCAAATTTGTCATGTCGGCCTGCTACAATTCATTTGTTATCTATGTGTCTAAACTAGAAGCAGCTGACAAAAAGCCAATTACAATAGATATCTCCAGAAACTCTGCATTGACCTGATTGGCAATTACCATTCAACAGCCATTCACCGAGGAAAAATGGAACCATTGCCTCAACACCACACACCAGACAAACACTGGCCTGAAATTCCAGAAGCAACTGCTTTCAATCATATCTGCATGGACAAACACCTTCAATACAACAGAGCACACCCTGGAGTAGCATACAAGGATAACCCACAAAAGAAGATCAAGTGCTCTATGTGCAATAAGAACTGTGTAAAGCATGGCTCAACCTGCTGGGAAGTCTGCCACTCCAAGGCGCAATACTGGGATTTGATGTAAGCAATGTTCAACTAATTAAACAATTATTATCTTATAAAATTAAATTTATAAAACAAAATTTTAAAAAATATTTTTTATTTGAGAAAATTTGCTGCTCAGTAATTCTAAACTGCTGCGTGGAGTTGGTCGAAAACCTTCGCGGCTGCGCAGCTCAGAGGGAACATTGGTGCAAAAATGCACAGCATCCATTTTTAAATAATTTTTTTTACTAAATTTGATGTGCAGTAATTATAAACTGCTATGCAGTGTCTATTAGATATCTGCGTGGCCGCGCAGACGCTCAGTTTTAATGAAACATTGGATAGAATGTAGGCCAATTTCCTGCAATATCTAAAAGTTTGAGGTCATTCTGAACACTGGTTTGCATGATACCAGCAATTTCCTAACTCATGTACATTTTCTTTTTCTTTTTGCTGGAGAGGCCAGGTATAGGGGTTAAATTAGCTCGAAAAGCTCGGATCTGATAGGGTTAATCTAACATATATTGCAATCGATTTAAAAAAAAAAAAAAGAAGAAAATATGGATTAATTAATAAAGATTAACACGCTATGTGACGTGACGTCATCGTTGGAGCTTATATATTAATCTATGAAAAGGAAAAAGAGCCAAGGTTTAATAGATTTATAGATGAGGTTTATTTATTGTTTGTGGGCGGATGTATGTGGGTGTTTGTTTTTGTTGTAAAAGAAATAGAAGTTATATTCTTGGGCCTAAGAAAGAGGCTAATGAGTGAAACAGTTCCTTGTTACATATTTATTAAGCTTAACCCGTTGCAAAGCACGGGTATTGCGCTTTTTTATACTGTTACAGTTAAACTCTCTATCATTAAAGATTAATTAATCTTTATTTTCAATTAAATCAAAACACTTCTGTAGTTACTTGAGCCAGCAAACTTACGATTTTGCAGGAAGCCCACATTTGCATTGCACTTCACCATCTCCACCACTTCCAAAAAAAATATTTTTTGATCCCTTAATTTCTCTGCTTTCAACCTGAGGACTTTGAAAACTACTAGCTCTACTTGGATTCAGTCCTCTGGTACTGGCAAAACTGTTGAAGATAAGTTTGAAAAAAGAAAAGAAAGATTTAATGATCTTAAGATTAAGAGCTTTTCTATAAAATTAATTGTATCATTAAAATAAATTAACAATCTTCTTAAATAAGTGGCTAATATAATTTCTAATATTAGGTGCAAAATTAAGCAAAAGTTTACTTTTATAAATTGGTTATAAAATCCTACCTATCACTCTGTTGTTGAGTAACACTATCATCAGCCCACAGAAAAAAGTTACAGTTGTTTCCATTCAACCCTGAACACTTGTAAAACTGTCTGCCTGTATTTGGTCCTTCTTTTCTGACTGTTAAAAGAAGAGCATCACTACCACAGGAACAAACAATAGTCTTGTCACTGCTTGTTTCTGAAATGCTATTCCTTCTACCATTAGCAGGAGTCACTGATGACGGTCTGCTTCTTGAGTCATTACAACCATGGTTGAGAATTGATAAAGGAATTCTGTTGTTCACGGTTCTGGTGCTGTTTGGAGTTTGCTGGTTTCTCAATCCTTGAATTGCAGAAGCAGACAAAGCAACTTCAGGATCCCTGTTCGTGACTGAAATTCTGTTGGATCCTTGAAACATGGTTTGATGCTGCACTTGCTCGGAGCCACCAGAAGAACCATTCCAGTTAGATGTGAGTGTAGAACTATGAAAGTTTCTTGACTGGTTAGGTTTCACTTGTGTTTTGTTGCCTACTGCAACGTTTTGGCGAATATTGGAGTTGTGTAATCCAAAGTTGCTGGTCCTGCCCGTTGTAGAATCAGGCTGTACAGGGGTGTGATTTACAATTTCTGTCCGTGGCAGAATTGCTCTGTCGTTTATTACTGTTGAATATTATTGACAAAATCAAATAATAGCCACACAAAACAGTAAGTCTACAAATGCATTATTAGTCAACTCTTAGAGCAGAACACGAGATAATTTTTACAGCATTTTACAAAAAGAGTAATTTTTTTTCAAAAAGGGCAAAAACTAATTATGGAATTTTTAAAAAAATGCCCGTACCCTGATTTGCACCTGTGAAAGGTCGAATTCCTAAAGTTTCATTCAACATTTCATCACAACCACCTACACATCCTACATACCTGAAAAACAAAAACAACACATTATTTAATTTAAAACTCTGGTTCTGAAGAAAAATCTGTTGGTTCATTTTGGCGAAACTTCATTCAATTTATAATTAGTAAATGAAATAAAAGATAGTGTAAAATGAAATGACATAAAAGTAGCTTACTCATCAGACATTGTCATTGGCACATTTCCTGGTTTAAACTTGAAAAGAAGTTTTTTCACCAAGCCTGATCGACACTTATTAGGGAAAAAAAGATAAAAAATGTATAGTACTAATAGTTTACTTAGGAAAAAAAATTTATGATCATTTACTGGATTTTAATTTTCTGTCTGTTGTCATTAAAAGATGCACAAAATCAAATACAGAAATGATAAATGATGGCTTTGATAACACTTCAAAAATCACATGCCAGAAGTCTAGAACAGTTCAGGTTACCACTAGCCCACACCATCAATTTTCACATTGGCTTGGCCATTATTTTGAATTTTAAGCAAAAAGGAATGTACACCCTGATAATATCCCAAATTTGCGAATACAGAAACAGCCAATCATTCATTAATGGCAAGGCCATGATATTATTTTTTACACCATTTACAGAGTGTCAAAAAGAGCATAAGCCATTGCTTGCACAGATCTGACCACAGCATATCATTTGGTAAGCCCTAATGTCCTGTTCAGTATCCTACATAAAGTTATTTATCTCCAACCTTTGCTCACAATCTTATTTACTTAACAAAAAACTTGCATTGGACAGTGACCCTCAAGCTTTTCTCAGTCAGAAGAAGAATGAACCAATACTTGCACATGTGCTATTCTCAATTTCTTCTTTTTGCAGGGATTGAGCAGGTGTCCATTATTTATAAACTCAGCAAAACCATAAAAGTAGCTGGCATGTGTATTCATTACATTCCTGTGTGGCAGAGATGTGTGGGACACATACACAAGTCATGAGTGAAAACTCCAGCTTCCACTAGAGATGTTAATGTAGCATTTTAACAATTTGATAGGACAAAGTGTCAACACTGAAGTTTTGAAAAGTGCCTAAGAAAAATTGGAATATTTTTTACCCAGTCTTAGTAAGATTCTCTAGCTAGGTCCTTTGAGGAGTCTGGAGAAAAGCCTAATTCTTCTAATACTTATAGATTAGCCAGAGTAGCTAAAATTTAAGGGTGTTTGCAAAAGGATCATAATGAGAAACAATATAGAAAGCAAGGAATGGAAGATCCATGCTTAGAACACCAAGAGTTGGCAAACTAATGTTTCAGTTTGCAAACAATGTATGCTATGCAGACCTGAATGTAAGCCTTAATCAGATTGTCTGAACTTTATTTATTGATGGAGATGACACACTAGTGGGGGTCCGGAAATTATTTTAAATTAACAGATTAAAACACCCAATTTAGAGCTATCCTGAAAAGACAATGCAGATTAATTTATATCAATAAATGACATCATGCTTCCATTGTTAACATCAAACAAAGAGAAATAAAAGGAAAACATGAAAATGACTGATCTAAGTCATAGGGCTATATACTGAAAAATAATAATGTATATTTAGTTGAACCATGGAATGACACCATCCTGCATCATTATTTAAAAGATGCACACAAAAAAAGTTAATGTGAAGTAGTAAAAAGAAAACTTCCATATCCCATATGGCCACAGGGCTTAGTTGGAAGGATCAAATGTAAACACAAACAACTACACCGGGTTTATTTAATTTTCGCACATATTTTGATAGATAATCTCCATTACTGTCTTTTTCTTCGAGCCAGTCCCATCGAAACTTATTCCTTAATCCATTTTCGATCGCTTTAAGATCTGATTTACGATCGATAACCGTAAAGGCATCCATCTTGAAACGAATTATGTGCCAGTTCGTCACTTTTCGTATTCGCATTATTTTATTAATGCCGACAATCATTGTCGGCAAGCCGACGTCGGCAGTTATCGAAGTCTGGGGCCAACATAAATTTCCGACACTGATTGTCGGCAGACGAGTCGCGCTAGAAAGGTCACATTAAATCATCACAGAGATTTTTCTGGCGCTGTTATGGGTTGTTAAGCAGGTTATTTATGAAAAAAAAAAAGTATTACATTCGTTAATATATTTTTCGCAGATTATTTATATTTAAAAAAAATAAATTTCCCGTCCTTGTTATTGTCGGCATTCCGACTATTGTTGGCAGAAATGCAGGTCTGGCTATGGCAGAGTGAAAAGGGGGGGGGGGGGCTAAACAGGCTAAAGCCATGGGCCCCCAATGATTTAAGAGCCCCCAAACTTATGAAATTATATAATAAAGGTGGGTAAATGTTTGAATGAATCCCTGAAAATATCATAAATAATTTTTTAAAATATCATCTCTATAAATCATGAGAAAATGTTGAAGGGTGTGTAATTCCAGAATTTGTCATCATTTGTAATAAAGTAATAACATCTAAAACTATTATGCAGAAAAGAGGAAACCTGGCGAAGAAAAACATAAGGATGACGGCTTTAAAGAATCATGTATACACCTGGCGAAGAAAAAGATACGGATGACGTATCATGTATAAAAGAATCATGTATACAGTTAAAGAAGGAGTCACAATGCAGTAATTGTACTTTGACATTGTTTACATGTGTTCATGCATGAACAGGAGATCGGTGTGACAGAAATTGGTTATGAAATTCAACAACTAGTGGCTGTGTTTATTGTTTTGTATGCAAATTGATGTCACAGACAGTGAGCAAGCTTACAACTGGCTTCAATAATTTGAAGTATGCTCAGGAAATGCTTTCGAGTCATGAAAACTCTAAGCAAACATCTTGAAGCAATGGCAACACTAAGTAGTTCAAAAGGTTATTGTTAATGAAATAAAATATTCAAGTACTTCTCGATAAATGTAGATATTATGCATGTGGACCAGTTAAAATTGATCACCCGATATGTTGCACAATCTGGCCCTGTTAAGCGATTCATCAAGTTCATACCAATGTATTCCCATAATGGATCAGAAATTGCTCAAATTAGTTTTAATTTTTTTAGAAGAAAATGACGTTTAAATTCGAGATTGCCGTGTACAGTCAATATGACAATACTACAAATAAGTATGGTGAGTATAACGGAGTCCAGGCTATTCTTTGTGAAAAGTGCAGTGTTGCTCATTCTGTGCTGTGCACAGTTCATTCCCTTAATTTGATTGGGAAAAGTGCGACAGAAGGTTGTCCTGCTTCTGCCAGATTTTTTTGCCTTCTGAAAAATCATTATACCTGGCTTGATGCATCTACTATCATTGGCAGGTACTCAAAAACACCTAAAAGGTATACCTGTTAACAAGGCCTTGTCAGACTGTCTGACACAAGATGATCAGCCTGACAAGATGCTGTAGGTTTTTTAATGAATCATTCCATGAGTAGATTGTAGCACTTGAAGAATTGGAAACTGACGAAATCAGCCGTGTGACAGTCGGCTTGAGGCAAAAGGATTTTGGAAGGAACGTGAACTAATGATTGTTCATTCTCTTTTGGGTCGAGCCGTTAGGCTCATATGACCCGGTTCAATTTATCGCAAGCGAGCCTCATCAAGCGGACATTGCCAGAGAGGTAATCCTCTGCAGGTACCGCAACTTCGCCCTCCAAAACTCCGTCCAACTCGGGGCAACATTCGAGTACGTGGGCCACCGTCTCCTCCGGTCCGCACAGCCGACAGGCCAGTTCCCTCCTGTTGTCAAACTTATACAAGTAGCTTCGTGTGGGACAATGATCAGATCTCATCTGTGTTATGAGCGTCTGATTACTACGTTCAAGTTCCCACCAGGGGTCGCTTTTATTCGGTCGCAGCATTTTCTGGTATACCTTCCTGGCTGTATTCCCATTTGCCCAGCCCTTAAGCCACTTCTCACAGAAATGGTCTTTTAGCCACGACTTGACCTCCAGTTGGGTCAAGGGCTTTTCGGGTTTGGGGCTAAACTGCGCCTGCCCTTGCCAGTGCGTCGACCCTGTCTGATTGGGTCGTACCGCAGTGTCCCACCGTGTACTGTAGGACTACTCTGCCGCCATGTGCCAGGAGTTCACCTACTGTCTCCAAAATGACACCTACCATCTTGGCCTCCAGAGAGGATCGATCCAAAGGTCTTGAGCGAAAACCGAGAATCGGTGAAGACCACGACGGTCTGGAAACTCTTTCTCTTTGCTAGACGTCAGCGCACTTCCATCAGACCCGTGTATCGCTTCCAGTTCGGCGTCATGACTACTGTTAGCGGATCCACACGGCCCCTAGCGGATCCACACGGCCCCGACAGTTCAACGCAGTCGGGTCCTGGCTTGAAGTTGCTATTTTACTTGAAATTTGGGACACAATTACAATTACAGAAAATGAATGCATTCCTTCAAGAGTGATATCTATCTTTGAATTCAGCCATGCATTTGTTGACTTTGTAAAAAGATAGCGCTCTGAATTTGATTACTATGGAGAAAAAGGAAAGGACAAGTCCGTGGAGAAAGACTTTAAACAATCTTCAATACTATCAAAAAGGTGAAAGTGACAGTTTGATGAAGGGCCATCAAACTAAAAAGTATTTTCTCGGAGACAAAAATTCAAGGTTGATGTGTTTTGGTAATCATGGACAAACTTTCTTCAGCCCTACAATAATGGTTAGACTCATATAGAAACATCCATGAAAAAATGTGGCTTTCTTACAAACCTAACTGAGCTCAGCAATGAGATAATCCGAAGGGAAGCAGACAAGTTAATGGAAGAATATTGAAGTGATTTCAAAGACTGCTTTCCTTTAGAATTAGTCCAATTTTCAGATTTCTTCAAAACAGTTATTGTCCAGCCCCAGGCTCAGGGCCAGGAACTGGAAGTAGCATAATGTGAAACTCAAAACACATGAACATAGCTTAAAAATATTGCTTTCTTTGAATGAGCTAAATTTCATAGTTCTTTCCAAATGTACACATAGCACTTCCCATGTATCTCTCAATGATGACATCAAACTGCAGTGGAGAGCAATCTTTTTCAAAGATGAAAAGAATAAGAAATGAAATTAGAAGTTGCTTGGGGAAACAAAGACTGAGTATGATCTCTCTAATGAGCATTGAAAAGGAGCTCTGCCTTACAAGTTACAGTCTTATATTTGCTGATGGCAATAATTTTATTTGAATGGATGCTGGCTGGACCAGGCCCCAGTTTGAATTGCAGCCATGGGCTCCTTGCAGTCTTAATCCGCCCCTGATTGTATGTGGAAGTCAAGTAGATAGGGGGTTTGCAAAACAAAGCCATTGCTACAAAACAACATTAAAACTGCCAAAAATTTTACCAGAAGTCACAGTTTTACAGCAAGATGTACAACAGAGATGACTATACTAACACAGGTCTCTTAAAAGATTTAAAGAATTTTTATAAGCTACCCTAACATCTTGCAAAGACATAATGATGCCATACACTTGAATAAAATAATGAATGTGTTATAGTTGTATAACATGTAAAACTAAGAGATACTTTTGAAAAAATAAATAAATGCTAAATGAAGAAATTTCTCCAAAATTTTATTAGAATAAAATAAATAAAAAAAAAGAAGATGTAAATGTTTGTACATACCACCTGACAGGTTTCATCTAAAGTTTTAACATGTTGTACAAAATCTGGCAACCAAATGCACACACGACAATTCGGATAGCCTGAACAGCCAATATAAAAGCTGAAACAGAGCAAAGACTATTCAACAACAACATATAAAAACTGTATACATTTTTTAAAGTATATTTACATGAATAGTTCAAAATGACAAATAAAATTTTAATTTAATATAATCAGTTTTTGATTTCAGCAGCAATGTTGAGGGAACATATCCAGATAAATAAAAAGAACGTACCCTTTACCATCTTTTTTTGAACGCAGTGTCATGGGGCTCCCACATTTTTGACATGTCATGACAACTGAAGGTGACACATCTAAAATATATGCAAAGCATACAAACTAGAAAACAGATCATAAGATTAATAACTAGTTTTTAGTTTCTTAAAAATCATCATTACATTTCAAATTGCATCCTACGCTATCTATGGTTTGTGTCTAGTTCTGTATTCTTATAAGTTTTAAATGTTGATAAAGTGTTGGTTATCGGGCAACCCAATCGTTGCCCGAATTCCAGACGGGAAAAACGAGAATTAGTATGTGTTTGTTCTTGCATACAGAATAAGCAAGGTGTTTTTATCCTTCTGTCTTTCTGAAAGTTGTTTATAATATCTTTGTTTTGTATTTCTAAATTAGAATTAATTGCTTTATGTATAATTACTACTTTACTCTTGGTTCTTCTATCCTCTACTAGTGTTTGAAGGTTTAATGATTTATTTAGTCATGGGACGATATCAAAATTTTTAACAATTCTGATTCCAATTCTACCCAATAACCCCGATTCCGGATACAATTCAGGGCCATTATTACATAATATATGTATATATAATTACTGTGCCCATGTATTATCATATTTAATTAATATAACATTTGAGAATTGATTAAAAAAGTTTATTAACTTGCTATTGAAGCTTTACAATATGCTGTATAATAATGTATTGGCAATGTTTTACATTCACACATCTATCAATAATTCCATTTTAATAATACAAAGAGTATTGAGTTCAAAATCATAAAAATAATTCCATTTTAATGAGAAAAACTTCATTCAGTTTAATCAGTTGATAGTAAGAATATGCATTTAATCATAGTCAAATTGAAGTACTTGCAAATTATAGCGCAAAAACATGGGCATTTCTCCAGTTGGTTCTTACCAGTTTCCCTTTGACGAGTATATAATGCCACCTACATTAAAATTCTCTCGCTCTCTACTGAAGAAGGTGGAGCACATAAATACTTTTTTGAGAGGAGAACCAAACTTGGAAGTTCTTCTTTCTTTGATTTCTATGAGAGAATTCTCGGTGTTTGCAATCAGTTTAAATGCTAGATACCTTGATATTTCTGTTCTAATTTTAATACTTGCTGGGAGCGACTTGTGGTATTTAATCCGTTAAGATTCGTTTTGGTATTGGAATCGGGTCTGAATTATTCAGCTCTGATACGATTCCAGATGCTTTGGAAAAATCCTGATATTCCGATACCATTCGAATTAATTGTCCCATCACTAGATTTAACGGTACTTGTTTTTTATCTGACCACCTAAAATTATTTTATTATTTTGGTATTAATTGTTGGAAACCCTATAATACTTAGGCTTAACTACTTGGTGGCTACGGTCTCTATGGACTTCTCACACTTACGACAATTTATATTGAATAAATTAATATTAAAAACATTAATCTTGATAAAATAAATTTTTAAATTATATATATCTCTTCTTTGGCGAGCTCCAGCATGGCCATCAGTCCCATCGTGGGCAAAAGAAACGCTTCAAAGACACTTTGAAAGCCTCGCTGAAAGCGTTTGCCATCAACCCAGACACGTGGGAAAGAGCTGAAATGGACCGGTCCACGAAGGTACCAGGTCATGTGAGACAAACAGGAAGCCCGAAAGGCCCGTGCTGCAAACCCTCCTGGAGACATCCCACTTGTCCCAGGTCCCTTCTGTGCCCAAACCTTCCCTGCCAGGATCGGCCTCGTCAGCCATCTGCGCACGCATAGGCAGAACCAGTTCCAGCAACCCTCGGATGACTAGAGTGGTCTTCGTCAACTTGACGGATGAACAACATATTAAATGACTAGGAGTCCCATTGTGGCGTTTATTAGATTCCTTAAGAGATTTCCATGACCATTCAATTTGTTGGGTGTTAGCACCCGTATTGGGAATGTCAAAATGTAGGCTGTTATTCACGGTTTCATGAGTGTAATCCATGCCAAATTAAAAAAGAAATAATGATATTATTCTACAAATAAAGCAAAAAAATTTTTCAAGCCTACTTCCTTTCATTTATTGTTTAGTTAGTTTTTAGTTTTATCAGGTTTGTTCTTGTCAAATGTCAATATAGTTCAGTTAATATAAAGAATATAGTTTATAGTCAATCTTGTTACTTTAATTTATTTCCTTGCTATTCGTTATTGCTCATAAATAATATTAATTTTTTTAAACAAGGTTAATGATTTGAATATTAATTTATTAAATCTTTATGATCGTAAGTGGGAAGAGTCTATAGCCATCTAGTAGTCGCGGGGTTGCCAACAGCTAATATCAAAAAATTAAATAAATTTTGTTGGTGGTTGAATAAAAAACAAGTACCAATTTAACTAATGGTTTTATTCCTGTCAGCTTATGAATTTACTCCAGTAATGCATCTGGCAGCTGTTTTTTGAATTTGTTTTATTTTTTTTGGTGGATGGGTCCCATACAGAAGATGCATATTCTAATACTAATACAGGTCTCAGCATTTCAGTTGTATGTCTCTGTTACATTGTAAAAGTTTCTTTTTATTAAGCCTAAGGTTTTGTTTAATTTTTTAATAACTTCATTGACATGGGGATTCCATGATAGCTTCTCAATATTATTTGTCCTAAGTGTTTTGCTTCTTTAGTTTGGGTTAATTCTTTTCCGTGAATGAAACATTTTAAATTGATTTCTTTCTTTTTCTTTGTTACTCTTAATTAACAGTTGACACTTCTGGGTGGAAAGACACTCCAGTTAGTTTCCCATTTTATCAATTCTTCTTAGTCATTTTTAAGATTTTTCCATCTTGTTCTGATGTAGCATTTATTAATTTTCTTTAACTATGTACTCATAAAAAATACTCAAAAAACTAACCACAAGCATTTGGGATATTCTGGGCTTCTCCTAGGTACTGAGACAAAGCCTCATCAAGCTTTTGGGCCTGTGGAATGTTTAAATAGATTTAAATATAAAAGCTGCAAAAGAGTTGAGGCAATTAATGAAATTAATAAAAACAGGCAGTGCTGTACTGAAACACTTTACCCCCAACAGTGGCAAGTGCAAGCCTTTAATATCCTTGCCCTAACATTTAAATATGGAAACATGTAAAATGCATTGACGAAAATTAGCCCCCTTGATGTCAGAGAGGACATGATACTATGATACCAAAACAGAATTTAATAAAAGAGCTTAAAAAAACAACAAATAGAGTCACACCTGTCTACAAGCTTCTATGAAAACTTCTTTGTACTTCTGAACTTGAATTTGCAAAACCTCTGAAAAACAAATTTACATTATAATCCATTTGTTACACCTGGTAAATTTTTAATGTATAAAATGTTCTTACAGTTAAAATTTTGTTAGTTAACCTTCTATGAATTTATTTATGTATTGAAATGTGCATATACCATGTAACAAAATACAATTCCATTTATTTGGATATTGTAAAGAATAATTTTCATTCAAGTTAACACTAATAATCCATTAATAATAGTAAAATGCATAATCGACACATACCTTCCTTTGATTTTCGACCCTCGCAAATTCTGAGATGAGAAAATTTGTTTTAAGATGTTGATGAAATGAAATTAACAGATATTTAGTTTTCGTACTATGGTAAAATTAGCCAAATATTTAATACATTAAACTTTATTTAGTTTGATTTGCAATAAAGTCATATTCTGAAGGTAAAAAAAGTAATTCTAAATTGCTATCTAGGGGCACTTACAATTTTAAATCAGCTTCCAATTCTGCTCGTAAATTTGGCTTAGACATTTCATAACCCATGCTGTCATAACCTAGGAAAATAATAAAACTTTATGAAATCTTTATTTTAAATTTGTATTTTTCAAATGTTCAACAGCTCTACTAGTATTCATTACGGAGTAAAATTACTAAAAGGAAGAATATACCTGGAGGACAACAGGTTCTTTTGCTCATTTGTTCAGATTTTGAATTGGATATTATCACAAATTTAAGGAAAAGGGTTTTGGGGTTTAATTTCCTAGATGTTGAAACTAAGGAATAACACATTTTTTAAAACAGATTTTAAAAGGTGTTCGTGGAGAAATTTTGTAAAACTAATTATAATTGAGATGTGTCAACATTTCGTGATTTTAGATAACATATAGGGGAGAAAAAAAGACACCTACCCTCTACTAGTCCCATGCCCAATTGGCCAGGTACAAATCTACCATCAGGTCTCAGCCCTACATACATTCGAGATTTTACTGTTTCAATATGTTCAGCATGTGTGGCATCAGTACCTGAAGTTACATAAGTTAACACCAGGCTCAATATATTGGTAAATTACATCAACAGTCCCACACAGCACCTCAAGATTTTAGAATATCACAATATCATCTTAAGCCATTGACAATTAAGATCGATCTAAGAATAGTGTAAAAAAAACAGCAGTGACAAACTATAGTTAATTCAGTTATAAAATACCAAATAATTCATTTGAATTACCTATTCCATGTTTCTCCATTAGGGATATTAGGTCTGCTTCTGTTAATAGCGGTGGTGCACTTGTCTCCCCAGGAACCAACTTTTAAAAAAATTATATATTAAAACATAACAATAATTATTAAATTAACCCTCCAAGTACTATAAGGCTTATTAAAAACTTATCCCTCAGTCCCATAAGGTTTTCAAGTAAATATTGCAATGATCTGGGTTATGAATTTTTATAAATTGCTGAAAATGTATTTATAGTCATACTGACTTTATCTTTTAAGATAAGCTTATAGAATGGTTATTTTATGTACACAAAAGACTATCCTGAGTTTTTTCACTATTTTTTCCTGTAGTTTAGTTCTATTTTTTTTTTTTACTAAAAGTTTCCCTAAATCATATCGTAAGAAAAAAAAAACGGTAAAAAACTACCACAAAACTTCTTGAAATGAGCGAAAGCACTAGCGGAAAGTAAACATCAACCTTTCCTGACTAAATCCTCTCTCACGCTATGAAGAGTTTTTACTTTGTATGATTTCATTACTAAAGAGAGCACTATCAAGGCACGCTATAGGATTAGTGGCAAAGCGCATTACCGCACTTTAGGACATTAGTTAATTAAAGATCCTGCAAGCACTTTAAAGTTGGCAAGTTAACAGCTAAGATATGACTTTACGCAATGGCATTTGTCTCTCTATCTGGTTAAGAGAAAAAAAGTATTTATACATTTATTTTTTTTCCATTCTTCCCAGTGTTACTTAAAAGTTAAATTATTGTCTTTACCTCAATAGAATTTGGCTCAAACTGATCCCCTTGTCTGTACAGTGGAATTACCTATTAATATACATAATAATATTCATAATCCATTCAGAACACAATAAACATCATCATAAGGCACAGATACATTTATAGGTAAACTACTACAGTTATCCACAAAAGAGGGTGTTTTTAAAAAATGGGAATTATGATTGAATTAAAAATTATATAAATTAACTAGAAATTTTGAAAAATAAGGGTAGCTTTCTTTTTAAACTCAAAATTAAGAAATAACTAGATTGCTATATTACACCATTATAGACCTAACCTACAGTAGTAAAAACCTATAATAACTAACTTTAGCATTCCATTTCTCATATGGGTAGACTTCAAGATAATTCCTAGCCAAGATCATCAGGCCCTGTGCTGAAAACTACAAGGTGAAAAAATAATGAACAAGTATATATTAACCAACATATATAAATATATATATAAGTCAAGGGTAGCTTTTTTTTTTCTACTAACAATTATAAAATATCCTATAACCTGTAGATGTGTGGGAGGTAAAACTTGGGCTTTGAAATGCTGTAATTTTTTAAAGCTTTTATACCTAGGTACAAATCTTGCAACAATCAAATAGAGTCCTTACTTGTCTGTATCAGCAGTGCACACACCCAGCCTAAAAGCTTTTACTTTTAGTTGACTGTGCACTGAACACAGCACATACGTACAGTTAGTAGTCTTGTTATGTCAGAGATGACAATGATGCATGTATGCGGTTTGGTATTAGACTTCAGTCAAGCACCAGCAGACTGCTGTTGTTTGTGTACGTGCATGTACCCAGTTTCTGGGTCAACATTCAGCAAAATATATTAGCATTAGCAGTAACTAACTCTACATTGCTCCACACTGAACGTACAAAAATTTTTCAAAACTAGCACTAAGCAGTGTTTTAAAATGATTTTTACGACTAACATTTTTTTACCAATACATTAATATATATGGGAAGTAAAAAACAAAATTTTCTATATATCTTCTATTAATTTAAATGTAATAAATTGCATAACAATTTAATAATATAAATGGCTTTAGTTCAAATCTCCTTTCTGTTTATAAAGAGCCCACAAATGATTACTCACAATCTCTCCCGCAATGTCAATGTCCACTACTGTCTCATGCCCTTGAGCATCTTGAGAAACACAGGCCAAAAAGTGACGAACGATAAATTCATAAATTTTTCTCTCTTTTCCCTTAGAATATAAATAAAGCTCAAATAATATAAGAACAAAATTAACAATTTCAGAACCATGACTATGATTATATAATATAAAGACAATAATAAATTTTCTTCTTTTAAAAATAGATACCAGTTAAAAGTAATTTCTTAAATAAAATCTTCAAAGCTATATTCAGTGGATTTTTAAAAGACCACATTTAACTTGTGAATAATACATACCTGTAAATTATCTTTATGAATGATACATACCTGTAAATTATCTGTATATTTCAAAGGGTGAATAGGTGGGTGAGCTTGATCGGTTTTATTTCCATTTCTTGGATTTGGCCCATTGTTTAAAACTTGTTGTGCAAAAGCTAATAGATTAAAAAAGCTAATAGTTTATCACATGTAGGAGAAGAATTTAATTAATTATTTGTATGCGTACATATTTATTTATGTAAAGTAATTATGAAATATGAGCTATTTTTCAGCTGTAAGAAAGTGTAATTATTTATTACCTCCCCAGTCTGGATCTCTAGTTTGTTCTTCAACCAGAGAGATCAAATCCATGTCTTTTGGGAAAATATTTGTTTCAGTTCGAGGATAGCTTATAAATCCTTGAGTGTATAGTTTTTCAGCTATTTTCATAGTTTCTTTAGCATTTATTTTAAGTTTTCTTGACCCCAGCTTTTCTAATTCCTGGTCAAAGAAATGAATGTCTAATATTTAAATTTAAAACTAGGAAGAGCAAAATGATGGTAATTATAAGTTTTACTAAAACTACTTTGAAGAAGATAAGTGATGTGTCATAAATTTTTTTCAATTTGAATACCGTCGAGGTAAGGTAATACTAAGGCAGCGTTTGTCAACCCCTGTTCCACGGCACACTATTGTGCGGCGACATGTTTCCTGGTGTGCCGCGGGATATTCTCGTAAATTATATATATATATATATATATATATATAGGCACAGAGGTAAATTTTTAAAACATTTTCTAAAGGTGGTGTGCCGCAGGATTTTTTTCATGAAAAAAGTGTGCCAAGGCACAAAAAAGGTTGAAAAACACTGCTCTAAGGTAATCTTTATAGGTTTTTTTTTCAAGCATTGCAAAATAACTTTTAAAAATATGCAGTTTGAGGGAATTCTTATCACATTAATACTTAATTATTCAATCACAGATTTTTGCCCCAATACTGGATAAATACAGATAAAATGGGTGTGGAGTTAACAACCTAAAGCAATTAATATCCAACTGTTAAAGTAATGATTGTAAACAAAAGGCAAATTTTTTCCCCACATGTACAAGGGATAAACCTTGTCAACCATTAAAAAAAATCTGGTACTAATGACATCACTCTTCAAAATACCTCAACCAGCAAGCATATTAAAATGGAATGAACACTACGTAGTACATTAACAATTCTTTACATACCACAGTATCTAGAGCTTGAGGTCTCCATTTATTTTTGCTTTTACTTTTTACATCAAGTACTGTAGCAACGGGACTCTAAAAATTTAAAATAAGAAAATGTTGATGAGGTACTTTAATATAACAAATAAATTTAGTTGCATCATTAAAATTATTTCAATTTCGCTTTTAAAAATTCAAAAGAAATATTGATCAAAATGTAAATTACCCCAATGCACAAATCATAAAGCACTTGACATGCCATGAAGTCAAAAAGGCGGTTCCTGTAATCACAAGACAAAATATTTGAGAAGTTATATTTTAAGTAAATAAAAAAATTATTATGTAAAAATACCCACTAAAAACTTACTCAATGAAAGATTATTGCCTTAAAGGTATTTTCACTTTAAAAATAGAAATATGATTCTTTTTTAAATTACTTATCAATCTAACTCAGTCTGTGAGAACAATGTTCATTAGGAGTATTAGTTACTTAAGTGTATCAAATATGGGCTTCTACAATTATTATTTAAAAAAAATATTAGTGAAGATTCTTCTCCTTTTTTTCCTTCACATGTCATCAAAAATTAAAAAAGCCTTAATAAATATTGTAACTCATTTTGAATTAGCTACCTTTTCCAACAAAACTCTGCTTTAACATCATCATGCAGGTGAGTTACTGAAAGAGAAGAAAATATACATGGTTATACATGAACTTGTTTTAGTACTAAATGTTTTATGTCATAGAAAATAAGGCTATTCATGTTTAAATGATCATAAGATCAGGACCAGTCCTGTTCAATCTGGACCGGTTGACAGTAACTTCCATTAGTCAGAATTAACTTATTCCCCTGAGTTCATTTTTTGTTGTGTTAATGGTTAAGAAGCAGGGCAGTACTGTGACATCTAAGTGCATTCTAAATATTCCAGTATATATCTCATATACATGTCATCACCTTTTGTCGAGTTCAGCTAATGAATGATTTAAAAAAAATTATCTTGGTTGTTAAGGCATAGTACAAAAGCTAACACACATCAAGATTCCTTTGATATGAACAATGGTCAAGGCCACCAGTGGTAATACTTTTATTACAAGAGTAATGTGCTAGATGCTAAACTGATCTTACAGTAATAAAATTAACATATTGATAATGAATGTTAACATTTTTTATTTGGCGCTTCGATGTCACCATTCCATGACAAGAGGTCTCTTGTTAGTTCTAAAAACTTAAAGGAAAATACGGACAATTAACAAGTCTTTTTTTGAACAGTCTGAGAGTCCTAAAAAAAGAGGGCTCTTAACAACTTTATTAGCATTTCTATTACCATGACTAGTTACCTTTAATTTTCCAGAATGGTTCGGGTACAAATGCTTGCACTTGCTTGTATCTTTCTACAACAAAACCTAGTGTAGGAAACTGACAGCTGCCATAACTAACTAGTTGTTCAGCTAGAGCTTCAGGAAATATTTTCTGCAAACGCAGAGTTTGAAACCTCGTAAAGGCAGCTCCTAAATTTACAAATAAAAAACAGTAACCAAAATTGACATCTCATTAAAAACAAACTTCACATTGACATTTAACCCAAACCGTAAGGATTTGATGAAAGAACTTGATGTCGTGCCCACACAGGAAAAGCTTAGCAAAGCTATTGACTGCCTAACTTGTGGAAAAGCCCCTGGGAATGATGACAAACCACCAGAAGCTCTGAAGAGTGGCAAGACAGCTTTACTACAACGTTCGCACAAGCTTCTGACCCTCTGCTGGGAACAGGGCTATATCCCCCAGGACCTAAAGGATGCAAATATAGTGACACTATATAAGAACAAGGGAGATAGAAGTGGCTGCAATAACTATTGCTGCATCTCACTCCTTAGTATTGTAGGAAAGCCTTTGCCCGAGTCATACTAACGCGATTACAGAGTTTAGCCTCCCGAGTTTATCCAGAATCTCAGTGCAGTTTCTGAGATGGTTTTCTACCATAGACATGGTTTTCTCCATACGGTAGCTCCAGGAAAAATGCAGGGAGCAACAGATGCCACTAAACATTGCCTTTGTGGATCTTAAGAAAGCCTTTGATTTAGTCAGTCGCAATGGGCTAATCCAAATTCTGGAAAAAATTGGCTATCCCACACACCTACAGCAGCAGAGTTAAACAAGGTTGTATACTCGCACCAACACTGTTCACAATATTCTTCTCTGTACTGCTTCATTACACATTAAAGGATAGCTGTGATGGAACCTGGTTACACACCAGAGCTAATAGAGAGGACTTTTCAACACTGCATGCCACCGAGCCAAAACCAAAACGACAGATGCCCTAATTTGTGAGCTACTCTTTGTTGATGATGCAGCACTGATAGCACACACAGAAACTGGTTTGCAGCAACTCGTGTCAAGTTTCTCCAACGCCTGCAAAGAATTTGGCCTGCAAAAAAGCTTGAAAAAGACAAACATAATGGCTCAAGACACTAGTTTTCCTCCTACCATCAATATCGACAATGAAAACTTGGAGGTTGTGGACAGCTTCACCTACTTGGGGTCCAAAGTCTCCAACACACTGTCCATAAAATAAACAGTAAAATTGTCAAGGCAGCTGCCACTCTGGCTAAACTAAAAAAAGGGCCTGTCAAAACACCAAGCTAATGGAGAAACCCAAACTGTGTGTCTATCGAGCTTGTGTCATCAGTACCCTGCTAATCTGAAGCGAGACATGGACTACTTATACATCCCATGAGCGCAAAATTAATAGCTTCCACATGAGGTGCCTATGTCACATCTGTGGGCATGTTCTCAATCCTTAGTGAAAGACACCTAAGATGGCTTGGACATGTAAAAAGAATGAGCTCTGGCCACATCTCCAAGGACCTTCAATATGGAGAACTGGCATCGGGAAAGAGGAAGACAGGTCGCCCACATCTGCAATTTAAAGATATCTGCCAAAAGGGACATGAAAGCAGCCAGAATATGCACAAGCGACTGGGAGTGTATGGCAGAAGACTGATCTACTTGACGCACAGTTGTTAAGGAAGGCGTCATAGTAGGCGAAGAGCTATGGATGGAGGAGGCTACAGACAAAAGAGCTAAGAGAAAGGCCAAAACATAGAGAAGCACAGAATTCGTGTGCAAAAGCTGTGGTAAAGACTGTCACTCAAGGATAGGACTGCATAGCCACAAAAGGAAATGCACCTCAGACCAACGGTGATGCACCATTGTCTTGCAAGACAAAAGGATGCCGACTTACTTAATGATTTGATGAAACTCCACTATGTACAACAGGAATAAGTTAACAGTTGATACTCCATTTCCTCTGATGATATTACTTGAAAATCTTAGTCCCAATACATAAAAAGTTTTTTAAAAACATTCAAAAATTCAATCGGTTATTAGATTATACAACTTTAACTCTTAATGTGTTAAAGCGTGATAATGCGCACCTAGCCTCTATTGCCAAAGCAAGCCTCGATAGTGCTCTTTAGAAACAAAATCACAGAAAATAAAAACTCTTCAGTACGTGAAAGATGATGTATTCAACTTATGGAAATGGCGACTATTACCTTTGCTCATGTTTACGCTCAGTTTGTGGTAGTTTTTACTTTTTTTTGTTGAAAATGTGATTTTGCTATAATTTTTTGTAAAAATAATAGTACTTAAATACAGGTAAAAATAGTTTTGAGCTCAAGATGGTCTTTTGGATATGTAAAATAACCATTCTTATTCTAAAAGATGAAGTCAGTATGACTATAATATTATAAATACATTTTCAGCAATTTTTTAAATTTCACAATCAGTTGATTGCAATTCGGGAAATTCTTACGAGACTGACGTGGAAGTTTTCTGAAAACCTTATGGCACATTAAGAGTTAACATTACTTTTTATTAATCACAATCAGGAACAACTACTTGTAGAGTGAACTGGAAGTAAATATATAATTTAAATTTTAGTGAACTCTGATGTTATAGCAGATATTTTATATTTTGAATATAGCAAAAAATTTTAAGTTATAATTTCTATGTTATAGAATTTAAATACAAAATATAAAAACTGTATAATTTAAAAATGTGTAATTTAATTTAGTTCACTTTAATTTTGTATAATTTACAAACCAGGAATCTGAAAATAATTATTGCGTATGTATATTTAATATTCTGAAACTTCATTTTATGATGAAAAAAAACAAATTTACTCCCTAAATCATCCCTAAACTCAAGGCATAACTATTATATAATGTAAGGTTATTTAAGAAATCCAATATTATAGTTTATTTTTTTAAACTCAGGACAAAATTCAGGACTTACCTATACGAAGATCCAATTCCTGGCGCACATTTACTGCATCATTGATTCTAACATCAGGAGCTACAAGGTTATTCACAGCCCTTGTCACTGCCCTACAATACAAACAAGTTTAGAAAAATGTCTGACTATAAATTTTATATATAAATATATTTTAAAAAACAAACAAATCCTCTTTAAGTAAATCTCACAATCTTTATAAATAGATGTCTTTAAATCAGGTAATTATATGCAACTAAGTTAAGAGCGAAATAAAAAAAACTTGCTCCACAAGATTTAAACAGTAGAATGATTTATGGCCAACATGATTATTTCTGTAGACCAACGTTATCCTGATTATTTAGATTGTGTTTTATTACTTTTAACTAAATATATAAAAATAGTATGCAAAAATAGATTAAAATATGAAAATCTAAAGCAAATATTTAATCAGACATGATCTTACTGTGGAGTAATCTCAGAAAATTTGGCTCTGTACACTTTAATGTTTGGTTTCACTGAAATCAAAGGAAATTTTGAATGTTAACATTTGAAAACTAACAACAGCTTAAATTTTGTTAAAAAAATTAAAATGTGAAAATGTAGTTAAAGCATGTTTTTTTAAACATGAAACAATTAAGTATACCTGCTTGACAAACTTCAATGATTTCAAAGCCAATATTTTCCCCTTCTCTGTCACAATCTGTCCATATCACCAAAGACTGACAACTTTTGATCTCACGTTCCAAAGTTTTCTGAGAATATATGATATATTGGTTTTTTAAAAATAATATTTTAAGTTAATTTAAAATAGCAGAACATGTAAAAAGGAATAATAAGAGAAAAGCTAACCTTGATATCCATATAGTTTGGAGGGCAATATTTTTCAACTGGTACACTGAATAAGTCAACAGGATTGCAGGAATTCCTAAACATTAAAAAAAAAAAATTTACAAAGACTATATTGGATTATATGTGATCTCAAAAGTTCCATACATTTTGCCATTAAAAATTAACATTATGACTAAAATTGATAGCTGGGTAACATCTTTCACGATAAAGTTTAGGAATGTAAAAAAAAACTATAAACAAATATACATTTTGTTAATAATATGATTCCACAATATGTACAAACTTTTTACTCTATATGTTTGAGTTTTCTCAATATTTGCATCTTACCATTTCTTAAAACTTCCAGTGAATTCTAAGCCTAAGAGGTGGCCAGAAACTGATGTCATAACCATTTTAACTTCTTGATTCATCAGTCTAAAGTCAAATTCATAAATTTTGTTGAACTTTGATAACCCTTCACGCTGAAAAAAGGGTAGTTAAAAATTTTATAAAATACTGGATTATTAAATGCATCAGGATAATATTTTAAAATTAATGTAATTTTAATAAATCTTTACTATAAAAGAAAATTTATGTAATTTCAGAAATTACCATTCTACTGCGCCCTTGAGACATAACATTTGCAAGTGATTTAGCAGCATCATTTTTTTCTGCAACATTTAGCACACGCATTATATTTCCAGGAATATTTTTTGGTGCTAATGTGCTAAACTTTCTTGACAATAGAAACTTAAAAATCATCAGCATAAAGAAAATATCTGGTGAAAGAAAAGCATTAGCAATAAATAAACGTAATAAAATGAATTATTGTGTAATAAAATATAAAAAATGTTATAATTTTTTTAGTCTTAACCTTAAGAATTTAGCCTAGAATTTTTTTAGATAAGAATATTTTAATTTCCAAATGATTTTTAAAAAAAAAGCTAGAATGGCGGTAAAAACAAAACAATCAGTTTGAATTAATTTATTATGGATATGATGAAAATTGAATAAAAATTAGACCTGTTTTCTAGATTACACTAGATATAACTTATTAGGACTTGTATTATGTGCTCCACGGGCCATTATTAAAAAAATTAATTTACTGAAAGGTAAGGTGTAGACTAATGTAGAGGTAATTTTTATGGGGTTTTAGTATGTGGCAAGGCTAGTAATGTGTTCCACAGTAATTAGGTAGCACATGAAAATCTCTCAATAACTTTCAACCAGTTAGTAAAGATGTAAAAGATACCATTTCATATGTTTTAAGAGAAAGGGGTCTCTATCTGTTGGTTTTTTTTCACTGGAGTTAATTTTGGGGTATCATCTAGGTTGAGCCTTATTTCATTTCCCTTTGGTTCAAGTTAACTCTTTAAAAATTGAATGGAAAGCTTCATTTGATATTTACTGTTTCATTGTATTATACGAAAATTAATCATTTGGCTTATTCACTCTAAGCTCAGTGTTGTTATTACACTAAGTGACTCCTAAGGAAAAACAACTCTTGGTACTACAGATACACATAACAAAAAAAACAAAACAACAACTTATCTTTAACATTAATATAGAGTACTGTGAATCTTTAAGAATTATAAAGTGGAAATAGACATTACTGACTTTTACTGTATTCAATTTTTATCTCAATTAACAAATTTTAAAATGGAGCAGGATTTATTGTCATATTTACGGCTAAAAGATTAGGAGTAAATTTTTATTAAGATTTTGAATTTTGAGTGTGACTAGTACCGTAAATTTGCAGTTTCTCTTTATTTTCAAAGGGTTCTGGATCCAGTAATATGGTTTGTAAATAAAACCCCAGATAATAGTGACAATTAACACTATAGAGATGACAGTTTTTTGGCACCCTGTGTTGAAAAGACAGAGACCCTTTTACAAGATTGGAACAAACTTTCCAAAATTTTTTATAAAAAAATAAACCTATAACTTGACAAATTTAAATCCATATATATTCTTGTAGGAAAATGAATGCACTAATATAATCTTTGTAGATGAAATTATAATTTCCAAAATTATGCAAATGATTCAATCTTATTTCTGCAATTATGTCTCAAAATTTTGTTAAACTGTGAATAAACATTATTTTCCTGTAATATCTGTGTGAATTTCTCGATAGTAAAAGGTTAAATTATGTCTTAACACTTGTGTTTTGGGATGGCCTAAGGCCCAAGAGGGCCCTACAGACACATTTTACACATAGCTCACTTTCCTACCTTTAGGTGATTTTTGGTCTTACAAAATGAAAGCTTCTATTCACCATTGATGGGCGCGCGGTGGTCAAGCGGCAGCACATTTGGCTGTTGTACCGAGAGTTACGGGTTCCAATCTCGGTGAAGGCAAGGTTTTGTTCCAGGGGCTAAAGGCATTCATGAGTCCATCAAACTCCTATTGGGCACCTGACATCAACTTTGAATTGTCAACACATTTATAAACAGCGATTCTCACACCTTGACACTAGCCGCACAATTCCCTTGTATGCTGTGGCTATGGAAACTTGTGAATGCTGCTTCACTTGCCCCATTGGCCAGCATGGTCTGAAAAGGGGACTTTACTTTACCCATTGCATTCATATCTATGACCTAGTGACTTATATTGAATTCTTTTCCACTGGGAAAGTTAAAAGCATACCTTATGCTTATTTTCACAAACAGTTCCAAGGTATGTGGTGTAAAAATATTTTTTTTTAAAAAAAGGCTTAATATGTTGATAAGCCCTGTTTTTCCCCAAAAAATTCATAGGGGTCATCTCTATTAAGTTTAGAACCCCTTTTATAAAATCAAGAATTTATAACATTATTTTACTCATAGCTCTGGTGATCTACATCACTTTCCTGTTTGTTTTCATCACTTATAGAGTCAGTAGAAACCAAAAATTAATAGAATAACTAGTACAACTACAAATATTTTCATCAGAATTTAAATACGACATTTTGGAATTTTTTAACACAAAAAAATTCATTTTTTACATTTTACAAAACACATGAGAGGAAACCACCAATTCAGGCCACTATTTAAATAAAAGAAGAGCAAGTAATAAATGAAGCAATCTGATTAGTAGTTAATAGTAGTTAAGATTACCAGCCGGGAAATGAAGATCCACAAATATTACTGCTGATCCATCCGCCTGTTGCCTTTCTAGCCCAACCTGCCAACCTAGTCTCTAAAACAGGGATTCCCAACCTTTTTTTTACTCTAGAGCACATTCTAAAATATCGGTAGGGTGGCGGGCACCACCTATTTTAAATCGACAAACTCCTTCCATAACTTGTCATTTTCCCATAATTTATATTCGTATTTTCTTATAGTCATAATGTATTAATAAGTAATATACAAAAATGTTTCAAAATAATAAAATTATTTTGCATTTTTTCAAATTGCATACACACAGAGAAATGTATTTACAAAACGTAAAGAAAGCAAACAAAACACACAAATACAAAGAAAACATTTAATTTAAAAATATAATAAAGTCAATGTGATCTTAGGCATTGCATTTCATTGGCCAGAGCTTCATATATAGGAGCATATGACGATAATCCTGTTAGCAGATTATTATAAAGATGCTCATCTGTGAGTCGAGATCTATGTCTTGATTTTTATTAAGTTCATGTTTGAAAACAATGATTTGCATAAATATGTCGAACCGAAAAATGATTCAATTTTATATGCCGCTTTTTTCAACAATGGGAACTTTTCTCTATCCACTGTATTCCAAAAGTCCTCTGACATTAAGGATTTTGCAAAATATCATTCTTAAGGTCCAAAATTTCTAACTCTAGTCCTTCTGTCTCACATTTTCTTCATATGTGGGAAATGCACAAGAGAATTGATCTGCAGATGTGATATTAACAAATCCAATTTAGCTTTAAATGACTTTACGGAGCTTATCATTTCAGCTATGCTTTTGTCTTTACCCTGCAACTCCAAATATAAAGAATTCAATTTTTCCATGATGTCTGTGAGAAATCCCAAATCAATCAGCCAGCCAGAGTCAGCTAGTTCATCATAATGTTCCTTTCTATCGTTTATAAATGTTTTTATTTCTTCAATTAAACTCATTAATCTTGTAAGAACATTTCCTTTACTGAGCCAACATACTTCAGTATGCAGAATAAGATCATGTTCTTTATCTTCAGTATCTTCTAACAGGGCCTTGAAAAGTCGGTTTTTGCAAAGGAGCTGCTCAAATAGAATTGATTATTTTTGTAACTATTTTCATGACGTGTTCAATTGGCAAAATTTTACAACACAGAGCTTCCTGGTGGATAATACAATGGTAGGACATGAAGTTTGAAAATGAATCATCCTTCATGCAGAGGGCAATAAATCTTTTGTTTTTACCCATCATTGCTGGCGCCCCATCAGTGGTTATTGCAGACAGCTTGTGCAAAGGCATATTTATTGACTTGGCGTATGTTTTGAGTGTATTATAAATATCCTCACCCCTTGTCTGTCCTTTCATAGGTAATATTTGTAACATATCCTCTTTTACGGTGAAGTTACTAAACACCATTCTCACCATAACTGCTAACTGTGCGTTGTCTGATATATCTGTTGACTCGTCAAATTGTAGTGAGAACCAGTCACATATTTCCAAGTCAGTTTTTAACTGAGTTTGTATGTCTGTTGAAATTGCATGTATTCTTGTGACTGTGTTATTTGACAATAAGTCTTGTATTGCTGAGACAATCTCACGTTTGTTAGAAAATCCATCAAACAAACAATCGGCACCAGTCAAAAATAGTTCCTTAAACAACTCACCATCAATGAAAGTTTTCCTCTTTTTTTGCGAGCATGTGAGATATTTTGAAAGAAGCAATAGTGGCCTTTTTAGAATTTTTCACATGTCTAGTGAAAAAAGTATGTTGTGCTGTTAGACTTGATTTTAGCTTACAAATTTTTTTCTTTCTTACTTCAGATTTAAGAGAATAATTCACATTAAAAGTGTCGTTCAACGTTATGTTTTTTCGGCACTGCAATGCTACTACCACACAACAAACAAGCGCATTTATTTTTCAAATTAACGAAACAATATGATTCCTCCCAGTCAGTGTTAAAATTATAGGTTCGTTGTCTTTTACTTGGTCCACTCATTTTAGGGCTAAAATAAATAATTTAAAAAAATAATAATTGAACTACAATATAATATCAATGTTATAGCGCAAGTCTGTTCTGCATTATATTATATGCATAAATATTTATAACAATAACTATAACTATCTCCTCAATAATAATAGTTCATTAATAGATCATCGCTTATTAATACAATAAATTACGCACCTCGCTTAAAGCCTGTTATTTTTTTCTTTTATAGAAAACTCCTAATTCGTGTTTCGTCTGACCAACATGTCTCTTATCTAACTGTCGCGACCCGAACAGGGCAGCAATCACAATGACAACAACGCGGTTCCAGACGGGGAATGCTTTTTGCGCATCACTCCATGTACACGCGGAAAACCCGAAGTGAGCCGATGATCGCCGAAGCAATCAGAGGTATGTGCCTTGTGATTTTGCGCCTTCGGCGTTTATCGGATTAATTCGTGGCATTCGTTCCATTCATTCACTTCGGGTTTTCTGCGTGTACAAGGTGTGATGTGCAAATGGCACTAGCCGTTCCAGGCTAGCGTAAATAGTGCAGTCTGGCTCGCTGCTAGACAAGTTGGGACAAGTATCAAACATATTTAATAAACCTAGGCAGTCAAAAAAAAAATTAAAACTCTAACATAATGAATAAAAATAAATCACATTTTAAAATAATGTTTATGAAAAAAATTCTATCTCTGTCAAATAGTGAGAGGCGGGCGCATACAAATCGTTCCGCGGGCGCCACCCGCGGACACAGGGTTGGGAACCTCTGCTCTAAAAGGTTAAAAATGGCACTTTGAAGGCAGTGAAAGTTTTGGTGGTAAGGTAGCAGTGCAGTGGATCCTGAGCCATGTGAATGTTGAAGGTAATGAAGAGGCAGACTCAATGGCAATCATCATGGTGGCTGGGCCTTACTAGATGTCCCAGTCGCTTATCTCAAGGCAAAAGCCTAGCTTGAAGACCACTGGTACTAGTTATGGGCCAACTGCACGACAACTAGAGGGGAGTATGCCAACATACCCAAGCCAAGTCAAACAGACCAATGGTGAAACTGGGTTGCAACCAGCAGAGTTTGATGACACAAATGAGAACAGAGCACTGCCCCATACATTTTTACTTCAACAGGCTAGACCAAAACAGGGATTCAACTGCAGGCATTGCAGTCACGCCTCTGTCTGAAACAGTGGTGCAT
Organism: Radix auricularia; assembly: GCA_002072015.1. NCBI lineage: Eukaryota > Metazoa > Mollusca > Gastropoda > Lymnaeidae > Radix > Radix auricularia. Next base: position 437,556 of record MUZC01004741.1, on the reverse strand, counting down.
CTGTAGACTTCATACCGGAACTGGACATAGGTCATAGCCAGGGAGGCTAGGATCCTACTGTCGGACAAATTTCTCAGCAGATGGACCAGGTTGTCCAGGTATTAGCCAAGGCAAAAGCTTTCTGAGTTTATCTTAAACTTAAACGTATATAATATGAGATTAGAAGGCAGAAGCCTTCTGACTTCTGAGAAGGTTAACATTATAAAACACTAAAACTAAACTATAACAACAAATTAGATTGATGTTTGAGAATTGAGGTGGAGAACCGCTAGGACTCACTAGGAGCTGCTGAAAGTCCCAGCATGGAATCAGGAAGACCCTGGATTGCCACTGAAATAATGTCTTGTATAGTTTGGAACTCCTAATGCCTAATACTAATGTTCAGAGGATTATTGCATCAGATAAGCTTATCCATGGTTCATGGCTTGCGACTTGCGTCCAGTCTTGAAGTTTTTAAAGTTAACAAAATGAGGGGTAGGACTGCAATCAGGCTTATACAAAATTCAATGGAAAAGACGTAAACAAGGTATGGGTTTTTCTTTGGATACTTCGGATTCCACCGCAGCTAAGTTCCTTCATTTTTCATTTTTTATTTTTACTTTCGTTTTGTTTGTGTCTTGTATGTTCGTTGATAAAGGCTCTTTGCCGAAACGTCCGCTGTTTTGTTACGTCCGGTCAGGCTAACCCATACCTTGTTTACGTCTTTTCCATTGAATTTTTTAAAGTTAAAGAGTTTTGGGGGAGTTTTGTTTGTATATATTATAGTTATAGTTATAGCAATGTTATATAGTATAATCAGTATTATAGGTAATCCTAAATGAGGGGTGAGACTGCAATTAGGCTTATAAAAAATGAAATGGAAAAGATTTAAACAAAGTAGTAAGGGTTAGCCTGACAGCACTGACAGGACTTTTACTTTTAGTGAGTAGTTACTACTATATTACTAATTACTAGTTACTAAGTTACTAGATGAAAATGAATGTGTAAAAAATGCAGGATTACCGACATAATAATGTCTAAAGTATAGTAAAGTCTATAAATTTTATATTTGAAATTTTCGAAACCAAGCCTGTTTAAAGACTATCAAGTGTTCTTGTAAAAAAAAGGTTATATTTGTCCTAAATAATAAAATAGTATAGTATATTTACAAACCCCCACTAGTTCTTGAAATAGTCCATTAAAGCCGCCATTTCTGGAGGTCAAAGGTAATGTGAAGATTAAAAATTCGTTTCAATATGATTACAGGAATCAAAATACATGTATCTTTACCTTAAAATTATTGAAATAAAGATTTTAAACATTTTATACAGAACAAAAATTTAAAATATATACTTAAAAAATTATATACATCACTAATATTTAATAAATTTAAAATGGAAATAATAATTATTGAAATTTGAAAAATATGAAAAAGTAAGATACATTACCTCTCTTCCAATGTGTCTCTGTGGCGCAATCGGTTAGCGCGTTCGGCTGTTAACCGAAAGGTTGGTGGTTCGAGCCCACCCAGGGACGTGTTTTTTTTTAATTTTTTAAAATGCTTAAAAAATGTGTTCGTTTTAATCTTATGCTAAGTTTTACACCTCATAACTATGCTAAATGTTCAATGTATTGTCACATGTCGTATACATTGCAGGAGTAATTTATATATCATTAACACATCAGATGTCAATGAATATACATAGTAACATAGTATGGGCATGGGGCAGTCCATAAATTACGTCACGCGTCTGGGGGCGGGGGTAGGGTGATCGAGCATTTGTGACGAGGGTGAGGGATTACAAGTTACAAGAAATGTGACGTCACATCAAAACGCGCAAGTTTAAAAAAAAAAATTCACATAAATATTTGATTGTATTCAATATATTAAATGATGTTTTCAATGGCTTCACACTCACGTGTTACGATATTAGAGCGCAGTCTTAGAATAACTATAGTCTATAGTTAAATGACAAAAAAGTAATTTGCAACATGCTAATTTTCAATTAGAAAATATGGTGGGGGGGGGGGGGCTTTAAGCTTTGGGACGAAACATTGAAAAAAAAAGGGGGGGGTCTAAATTTTTGTGACGTCATTTATTATGGACAGCCCCTAGTAAATATTTAAGAAGTTTCGTTACCATATAACAATTTATTATTATAATTATCTCCGATTCTGAATTCAAATATTTTTTTTGGAATATATTAAGTAAATTAAAAGATAGAAGGACTTATTCAATTAATAACGGACAATTCATTAGTTTATTCATCCTCCCAATCCTCTGTCACAAATATTCCTTCTAACCTTCGTTCATCCGTGTGGAGAAAATTAAGTTTAATGTACAACGTTGTCAAGCGTTCATTTTAACTGTGCTTATTCACGTTTGTGGGGCGTCCATAAATGACACAACGCGATTTTGGTCGATTTTTTTACCCCCTCCCCTTCCCCTTTGTCACACTTCGTCATAAAAACTTAGACCCCCCTCCAATATTACGTCCCAAAGCTTTAAACCTCTTCCGTAAAACCTTATTTTCTAATTGAAAGTAAGTTAAGTAAGCATGTCTAAGTTTGTTTTTTTTTTTGACATTTAAATATGTATTTAATGTAAGTTTGCAATCTATTTAATATCGTAACTAGGGGTGTACCGGATTCAAATTTTTATAATCCGGACAGTGCCGGATAAGGACATATTTATGAAGTGAAATCCGACCGGAGACGAAGCCGGAGTCAGATTTTCAAAAATAGTCGGATACCGAAGTTTCCGGTATATATATATTATGTCTCTACTGGCTATTAATTAATTTCAATGGCACACAAGAGCAGAGAGAATAGTTAATGTAACCTAAAAACTTAATATGGGCCAACGATGTTATCAAAGTTGATTATTTTTTATTAATTGATTAAGTAAATAATGGAAAAGTGTAAAATGTCTGTTTTTTTTTTTTTAAACGACAGAAAAATCAAACAACGCTACGGTTTTAATTTCAATTATAATAATGATAGTAAAACTTCCTAAACAGAAATTACAAAATTGAC
>MUZC01004741.1:409928-434237 GCA_002072015.1 Radix auricularia | reverse complement strand
GGGGGGGGGGGCTTTACCGAGAGTCAGGGGTTCGAATCTCTGTGAAGGCTGGGGCTTGTTCCCTTAGCTAAAGGCGTCCTTGAGTCAACCATCTCCGAATGGTTACTCGACATGCACAGATAAAGAAGGCTTCATTCCTGACCACTTGACAAATCTAATTTTAAGTTTGGAGCTCGAATTAGCAAGAGAAAACAACATAGAGAAATGCATATGATAGATTATAATGTATAGGATATCTATTTATTTTATGAATATTTTATTTAGACATCACTTTCCAAGTTGAGTTGTAGAGACTAACTGCTGACAAAGGCCTGATGATTGCTTTTATGATAAATATGTCTCTTTCCTGATTTAATCGAGGACAATACCAATAGACCGTCTCATCTGAGAAAAACCCTGTCTTTCATCGACTTTATTTTCGCCTATTTTAAGTAATGCATTTTTTAATTCATATTAGTCAGTATTTTATTAAATTATAGCTAATTATGTATAGCCCTAAATTTATTCTTAATGCTCGGAAAGACAACAAATTGGGCCATATATACATATTCGTTAGTCTTTATTAGAGTGTGGCCTTTTATTGTAAAGATGGGTGGGCTTTATTTCCGTGTTGTTTTTTTTTAAAATGAGGTGGTGTGGGAGGGTAGCCTCTTTGCAAAGAGTTTTTGGAAAGAAGTTTGTGTTTTAAGGGTGAACATATTTGGTGCCTCGGCTTTGGCCGAAGTTGAGCATCTCTGATTTAGAAGGTTAATTTTTAAAAGGATTAAAATAATAGGATATGTGAAAAAAATCATAGAAAACTATTAAATCTATTAAGTTAAAATGTAAAATGGAGAGAAAAAAAAAAGATTGACGAGTAGTATTCCTGGAAATCAAATACCCGGCAATGTCTTCTAGACATGTGCGAAGCTAGGATCAGATGTGGAATAGAAACTGAAGAAAAACAGCAAACCCTCATCTCTCCGCCTTATTGTAGTCGGGGAGCAGAAGTTGATCGTCGGCGACGTCTGCGTTCCGTCAAAGGATACGGGCCACCGGATAGAGTCATCCAGGCTTCTCCATTCTCTATTCAGTCTCTCCAGCACATTCCAAGTATTTAATAGTTCCTTGTTGTCTGCTCCCACAGCCACCCCCACCCTCAAATCAACCAGTCGCACATACCGCCCNTGGTCCGTACCGTCCAGCCACATGTTCCCAAAGTTTTTGGACGGTGACTCCTTTTAATAAAACCCAAATAAATTGCGATCCCGATACAATGGAATAGGTCCTTTTATATAAATAATAAGATTATTTTAAAATATTATATTACAGAGCAGAAAAAATTATTTACTGGCAGAAACCAGGGGGCAGACGACTCATTGGTCGCCCAAGACTGAGGTGGATCGATGATGTGGAAATGGAGGATATACACCAGCTAAGGGTTCGAGCATGGAGAAAGAAAGCCATCAATCGATCTGAATGGAAGGATGTGGTGGAGCAGGCCAGGGCCCTACATGGGCTGTATCACTACGGATGATGATTATTATTTTAAAACAAGACAACGAAAATAAATTTATAACATTTTTTTTAATTTTTTTTTTTTAATGTATAATTCACGTAAACGACCAAGTGCAAATGAGCATGACGATTGATCCCCGCTGGAGCCGAAAGATCACAGTGGGCAAGGGAAGTGGGATAAAAAGGGGAAAAATGGGGGGGGTGTGTGTGGCAAGAATGCTTCTTGCATTCACTTGCGTTCACTTGCGTTGTTCCTTCACAGAATAATATATGATTTGTAGTAGTGGTTATCACGTCCGCCTTGCACGCGGAAAGTCCTGGGTTCAATTACCAGATGGAACAATTTTAAAACATTTTTTTTCTTCCTGGTTTTTTCTCATTTTTTGCGAACATGACTTACCCTAGAGCCTGAAAATCACAGTTTATGGTTGGCAAGGGATGGTAGTAAAGGGTGGGGGCGGGGGGGGCTTTATTTCATTACTTCGTGCTGCTGTTCAGTGGCGTCGCTAGGGGGGTGTGGAGGCGGCGGGCCGCCCCGGGTGACACCATCAGGGGGGTGATGCCAGACCGTAAAATTCTATATATTCCCGTTATTTGGCACTGGAAAACTCGGAGGATTTCTATGGGTTAAATCATGAGGGGGTGACACCATGAGCTACCGCCCCGGGTGACACCATGAGTTACCGCCCCGGGTGACACCAAACCTAGTGACGCCTCTGCTGCTGTTTGAGTCTATTCTCTCACTCAGCCCCCCCCCCCACCGTTCTTAGCACTATCTATGATGAGCGGGTCATCTTATGTTTAATAATTAATTTAATGTAATAATTGAAATTGCCTTTTAGTAACCAGCCCAAAAATTACAGGATACGTTTTCGCTAACGCAAACCTCATTCAATTTTCAACTTTTATATATTTCTTTTGTTCTTAAAGGATGAAGAGTTGAAAATCCACTCTCATAGAGATATATAATATTATTATGTGTATTTTTTGGTGGCACCTCAGAATACACGTCGCGAACTCGCAACGCCCTTGGTATCACATGTTATATAGATTTTAATTTATATCAGAGTACACCACCGTTTTTGGGAATCCTAATTGTGGGCTCATTAAATGTACTATTTGAAATCAATGATTCATATCATAACCGATAAGAAGATATCGGGCTATTAAAATGATCTTGTGATCTCCTTGGAACTAGGCGTAAACCCCAGAACAACGCCAAGATAAATGTCTCTTATCTCTATGCAGTTATTATATACCATATTCAAGCCCTGCTGTTCTGTAACAGTTCTGTAATATAAATTACCTAAGCCTAAGCCTTACCTTAGGTTAAGGGCCTATTTAGGGTACCTTATTTTTCGCACAAATAAATCCCTTAATGACATTGTATTATTACCGTTTTCATAGTGGGCACCACAGCTTGATAACTCACTGTTAAAAATTTGCATCAGTTGAATGAAACATTTTTGATGGGTTAAATTAGCATAACCTTTGCCCTATCGTCAATCGACCAACGAGATGACAGAATGCCGAGCTCATGAATATTCAATGTTTGTATTGCTTCAGGTAGTAGCGGGGTTAGGAAGGAAAGGTAACTCTTCCGACTGGCACAGGTTAGGGCCGCAGTGTAGAGGACTGTGTTCGGTATCAAAATACAGCTTCAAATATTTCGGAGTTATAAAGGATAAAATGGATTTTTGAGTTTGTGGATAATTTTTCAAACGTCACACCTGGCCAGATTTTAAGTGATATAAGGTTGTGTGACAGGAATTACAAAATTAAAGGTAAATATCAACTATTTGTGTTAAATACCTTACTTAACATAATGGGTCAACTGATCGCTATCAGTATCAGATTTGACAGTAGTACTAGTAATTTGGTAGCACTACTGTCCGGTTACCTTTGACATACAGTCATACAGTAAGCAGAGAAGGACCTTATACTTATATCTGATTGTTAATGTTTATAAATATTGTGTTTCAACCTGCCTATCAATCAAGTGTATCCCTTTACTCCAGTTCTTTAAAAATTAAATATGTAAAAAAAAAAATAAAAAAAATCCGGTGACTGTATTCAGAATCCAGGTGACAATAAAAAGGCATTTAACCATTAGCCTTCTTACTAAGACATAGGCCTGCCCTAGACGTTTGATATTTTAAAAAAAAGTATTTTTAGTTTAAATTTAAACAAATAAATTAAAGGGGCAAATAATAGATAAACTTAAACATGTGGGGACTTTGTAATTTTATCAAAATATTTATAAGTAAAAGACATCTAGACATTTTCATGGCTTAGACTTGGGTAGTACCAGCACTTAGGCAAGAATGCCAACTTTAAATGAAATCTAAGTCATCGTGTTTATGTACATTAAAGACAGTCTTTAATCATAGCATGCTATATATGCATTAACTCACCACATACAGAATAACATTAAAGACAAGTATATCTCTTTCCATAAACGTAAACAGCACTTTAGACGTTGAACATTATACAAGATAATGAAGATTGCAATAACAAAACAAAAAAAGTTTAATGGCCATTTAAGTATATAATGTTTGAATGGTGAGTGTGTGTGTGTGGGTCTTATAAACGTTTATTTGAACGTAAAAGCTTCTATCAACTAACGTATGTTACAGCACGCATTCTCTACTTGTAATTGGTTATAGATTTAGTCAGTGCTTTTTTTTCTAGCGAAAAATGTTTGGGAACTCATTTCACATCTGTTTTTTTTTTTTTTTTTTTTTTTGTGAGTACCCACTGTAAAAAGGACTGACAGTAAGTAAAATGCCGACTTTTATATAAATATACACGAATCTGGCCAAAAAGGTATGGGAACTTAGTTCCCATGAGTTCCCACTGAAAAAAGCACTGGTTTTAGTGCATCATGACCTACTACACGCACAGACTGTGACACGGTTTGTTTAAGTGTATTTTAAATTAACCGAGTTCTATCAACAGAATAAAAATAAGTATAATTTGGGACCTCGATTCTTCTCTCACCTATCAGGTCGTAACAGCTTTTCACACAGATAAAACTGCGCGCATATATAAAAAAAATATTTGTCTCAATTCATCGTCGCAGCAACGTCAATGCTGTAGCAATTTGTATTAATAGATTAGACTGAAACAATTTTTTTTTAAATCTATTTTTTAGAAGGGTCGGTGATTGATAGCGGGGTGAACTTTTTTTTTCTTTCTCTTCTTAGTGTATGTAGTAATATATGCAATTATGAGACCGAAAATTTGGCCTCTGATTGAATGACATTTGCCTTTTCTTATTCCTGTTATTGTTCATTCTCTCTGCCCTCCTATAACTTCTGCTGATGTTTCATTGCTTGGAAATAGAATAGCCTTAAATATGAGCATTTAGTAATCTTATTTTATATGCTACAGACGCTCCTTCTATACGGAGTATTATTGCGTCCTACGCTTATGACTACAATGACATGCATACGTGTGCACTATCCATGTTCAAGACATTTAATAAGCTTCTTAATCTATGTCTAAAATCTTCCCTTATAAGGGCGACCCTGGTGGATTTTTTAAAATGGATTTTTGCAAAGTGAAACTTTCCAAATTAATAACATGACGTCACACTCTCAATGTTTTTGTAAATGATGACACTCTTATTCTCATCATTGATGCCTCAAAAACTTTAAAAAAATAAATAAATTATGTCCCTTTATTGTTGAACAATCACACACCTTTTATAACAAATAATGAATGGAATAACCATAAAATTAAACAGCGTTGGCAGTAGGACGGAATTAACTATAATATAAGTAAAGTATCGATGAGTAGCATAATATGTAGAAGCCTTTTGGTTTAGCATCCTTTTCTTAAATCCTTGTGTTTAGCACTTAATTTTTGGATCGCTAGGAAGCAATCCACATTTTGGCGCACTGTGGATCGCTTTGGTTTGCCAGTACTTTAAGGCTGTCCCGCGAGCATCATGCACAAAAGTGAGCGATTCAAGAATTTGTGATGACCTTTGTTAGGAAAAAAAAGCAAAATCAACAAGCTTTTAAGTTTTAATAAGATTTTAAAAAATAATTATATGTTTTGTTGAATCTCGTTGTTACCAGTCTGATTCAAGAAATGTTAATTTATTTGCATTTATTGTTAAATAACTCGGAGAAACGAACAAGTGATTCATGTCATCCAAGTATAAACGCATGCTTACCATGTTGAATTAAACAAGAGATAAACAAGCTAATACCCGCACACCAGGAGTTGAGGACCTCTGTTAAGTTAATCAGCTTGTACTCCTTTAATAATAACCACTGTTCAACCGTAGTGAATAACTTGTACCTGCTAGTTGCATTCTTACACGGTATCTATTTAAAAGGTGAGTCATGTCGCGGTTTTGAGGCGGGGTGGAGGTGGAGTCGCAAAAGACTGGTCCTAAGACTTGGTCTAACCAACGCCTTTTCTCCCTACCCAGAGCTTAAGAATAGATGTACGTATTGCGACAGGCGCAACCCTTTACCTATCCTATCGCATGCAATACTCTCAACCGACGGCAACCCCACCCAAAAAAGTTATTAATAAAAAAGGTTTACGTCCTCTAATAACACCGGCCGAGATATCTGCCAATTTGAATGGCTAGCAGCAGGCTTATTTTGTTTGTCTAGTTGTCTATTTTGTTTGATCACCGTGAAATAATTCTCCGGGGATTTCCCATCAAGGGTTCTCGATGTCCAAGCGAACTATTGCATTTAACCAATAAAATTAATAAGTATGTCAAAAAGCTTTTGCAATCTTCCGTCGCATTTTTGTGGGGCTTGGCGCAGCAGGATTAGCTAAGTCCGGTTTAAAAAATATACACACCAAATCTCGCGACAACCTAATTCATGCCAAATTACTAGCTCTTTGTTTTTTGTATACGAATTGGGTGTTCAAGAAAACTACTTTTTTTAAAGGGAGGAGGGATGAGGGGGGGAAGGAATGGCTAGTGTCGTGAGAGACCGTGTGGTGGGGCTTTAATTATAATGTGTAGATTAGCCCAATAACGGACTAATGACTTCTTCATTCATTAATTGGAATACAGAGACATTTTGAATAAATTTTTGGGACCCTTAAAGCAATATCTACACATCTTAGAATTCACACAATAACCTCATTTAACCACTATGTACCATGCGTGCTTCCTTCTTGTAGAAACGAGTATGTTCAATCTCAACCAAAGCTAATGTTTGAGCATTGGTCTCAGCGCCTAGAAATTGTATACGAGTTTATCTATTTAAAAAATCAGAAAGAAAAATAAATTATACATTGACTAATCTCAAACATAGAAATTGCGGTTGTCTAGTCTAAAGACACACCTTGTGGGTGTGTGGATTACGGGGTGTTGCTACAGGCCTCGTACTATTCACAAACTTATTCTGTCAAAGGGCGTGTCTTGTTGTGATCGTGAATACAGCATATTGGGTTGGGCATGTTTCCAAGTGAGATACACAGCTATTGAGTGTGGTCATGGGAAACTTTCACATATTTATTTGGGTTCAGCTTTGCAAGACTTTATACAGCAATTTGACGACATTTTTCTAAGCCAGTTAAGCTTTTTAAAAAACGCAATGTTTAATAAATATTTTATCCATACATTTTCTGTATTTTTTTCTTGTATTCTTTCTTTTCTTCCTATCTCCCTTCCTACATTTTTTTTTTCATTTCTACATCTTCTTCTTAATTTTTTTATTATTAGCATTATTATTTTGAAATTCTGTTTATAAATATATATTGATATACTGAAGTATAGATGAAGTTGGTCAATCAATCGTCCCAAACATAAACCACTTAAAATAATATGTGGAATTTTACATCTGGGATTCAATAATCTATTGATATTCCATAAAAAGTTAATTTGTATTAATTTAATCAGATGAATGCAGGTTTATTTAAATTAGATTGGCACTGGTGAGCCCAACCTCATGGTTCGAAGGGAGGAAGAGGAAGTTATTATGGGGTCCGAACGTTAGAACAAAAATACACCGTCGTAATTGGTAACCTTCATTATACACAATCTCAACGCCAAACAATATTTGTGTTGCTGTTTTTTCAACGTCCTCCCCTGTTGTTAAGTATAATAACTGATCAACATCTACAAGTTCCCACGTTGCTGTTCGTTTTTTGTGGGTTTGTTTTTCTCTCTGATATATTTTTAATCGTGGCGGTGGGCTAAGTTCAATGGGAGTAAATTCAAAAATGAGACACTTCTTTCCGGTCCAGTGATTTTCAGTAGTGAATGATTTAACCCCCTCGCCCCCCCCCCCAACCCTTCTCGAGGTCCCAAAATATGAATATAAAATATTGAATGCTGCACCTTTAGGTTGAATATGCAGACAACACTTCGGTCGTGGTTGCTCTATTTGCGTGAGAAATCTTATTTCAAGTGTGTACTTTGGGTATCATTTTTTTTAATGGTCAGATGAATCCACTCTCCCCCTCTCTTTTAGCTGGCACATTCTTCTCAGTGCTTAAGCTCAAATTTACGAGCGGATGGCATTGATAAACGTGGCCGAAACTTTTTTAAAATTATATGCGCAACTGTCTTCTTGCCACCGTGTGTCACTTATATTGCTGGATTTGCCTATTTGCTAAACAAGCTTTTGCTTGGGGTACCCGCCTTCTTGGGACCCCCCTCCCCGTTTTATTTTCATATTCGGAACCGTCATGGAATATCTTGACTTCAAAAGGGCCCCCATATCTCCATAATTGTTTAGAGCCATATCAAGTATAAATTCGGCCCTGGTCACTAACAACGATGAAACTAAATATATTCGCAATTGATGCTCCTAAATAAAGGTAGGAAATGTTTTCATAGACAAGAAATCTTCATTTCTCAATGCTTAATTTTATCTTTCTTTTTAGAAAGGTTTTGGTAATAACACAACTATTTTCAGCACAAATATATAAGTAGCAACTCCTTTGCTTTAAAAAATTGCTATAATCAAATTTGAAATATTTTTTTTTTAAAACTATCAAATGCACTCAACCAAGCTGACTAAAATTAAGGTGGAATTAACCTTAGATATTTTGACATAAGAACTAAAATAACACCCGGATATTTGATTCAAATCTGAAATGGTTCCAATTGAATTCCCGAATGTTTTGTTAATAGATATCCACAATGGAATTACTGGGTCAAGTAGAAATTCCGCCTGGGGCTCATTGAACGACAAGTTGTGAACACCGTCTCAATTTGGTCGAAAAGAGACAATGTGAAGCCAACCAAACATTCCAATTTCAAAGGCGACTCGGCCGTTCACATTCCTTTTCCCATCTTTGAGTCTTTTGAATTCTTCCAATTTTTTCCATTCACGATTACATCCTTGTCTAACCATCTACGACAGTGGTTCCCAACCAGTTGGTCGTGACGGGTTTTCTGGGGGTCGCCACCTGTCAACTAAAAAATATTCACTATATTGCACATTTTCTCTATTTTGCAAAAACTTTTTATTGAAAATAACTTATTTAAATCTCATGGGGTTCGCAGGTCACATGGCTTTAATAAAAGGGGGTCGCCACCCCAAAAATGGTTGGGAACCACTGATCTACGCTATGCGTATTTTTGTTCTCCCTCGTGGCTAGATCCATTAGGTCTCAGCACCCGTGCTTGCCTGTTTAAAGTTGTAGTTACGTTCAACCAGTCTGTAGCAACTCATTCACCAATGAATAACAGAAAGACTCACAGCCGTTCCATAATCAACTTATACCTTGCACAGTGAACATATTCACGTGGCTCATCTTGCCGGATGAGTAAAAAGCTCGGCGTCTTTTATGGGATTCTAGGAAACGTGGTTGTATGCGATTATTGGCTGCCATGTCATTGAAGTTTGAATTCAATCATTGCTTCTCGTACAGACCTTACCTAAGAGTTCACACCTTTACTAACTATATAACAGTGAAAAATACATTACATATAATTTTATCTTTTATTGATCAAATATTTAAAGGTGAGCTTTAACTTTTGGGGCATACAAGTCTTCCAGAAAAATGTAGCCATGCGTAATCGACATGGCATTAACGGTACTCGACGGTAGCCAATTGCAAATGTGAAATCGAGTCGCACATTATCCTTAAGTTTCATCCTTATATTATAAAAGCGTTATAATGTTTACAAGTTTACAAGTTGAAAAAGAACAGTCACAGAATGGCGACACCAGAAGAGAAGCAGAAAACGTAGCGAAGAAGATGCAAGAATTATAATTTTCTCTCATGCTTTTCATTTGGGAAGAAGTGTTACAACAGTCAAGCTCTACAAAATGAGCACGTGAACTTGAATAAGTGTGCTGATTTGTATTCTTCACTAGCAGATCACTAGCCTGAATCTAGAAATGAATTCGAAAGGTTTGATATGAATGTTTCTTTAATTAATATATGTATTGTTATCTCCATGTAAAGCGCCGTGAGCCCGGCTCCTAGCTGGGATAAAGCGCTATATAAATTATCATTTTATTATTATTATTATTATTATTAAAAGAAATAACATCAGGTCAACTTTGACCCGTGCGCGTAAAAGAAAGTGTTCATTGATGGCGATGCCCTTGAGGTATCTCTGAATGTCAGAGAAAAATCAAGTGTGATTTTCCAAATGTAAAAATCGCCTTGCGCATATAAAATTAGTGGTTATACCTGTTCCAATAAGGGCTCTTTTTCTCAGCTGAAATGTATTAAAAAAATCCAAGAAGAGGAAACAAGAAATGGTTCCTTATCTCTGCTGATGAATGAGGCAGACTTGTGCACAATAAACGCTGATGATGTACTCAAAAACTTTGCCAGACGTAAATCTACAGGCATTCTATGGCCCATCTGTGATATCTGGAATTAAGTGGGGCCTTCAAACTCAAATAAACAAACTTTCACCCAATACCATCTATGTTCATTGTTGCGCCCATGTTTTTTATTTAGTTTCTATCGAGGCAATGTCTGTAAACAGTGATGTGAGGTTGCGACAAAATACGGAACTAATATTTCAACGTTTTACCTTTGAGATTTTTTCCTCCTCCAATCCCAATCAACCAAACAACTGATGGACTTAAACCTTCAGAAAGAGCAGATGCAGATGCTCATAAATTTTCTTCATTGTTTGTAGCACAAACTCTCAAATTTGATGACACTATGCCAATATCAATCAGTTTTTAAAGTACAACCATATGATCTTTATTGTCCATCTTTGCAGACCAGATTACTTGATCGAATTTGCAAAGTGTGTCATTTATACTTAGCCTCACAAACAATGTTGAAGAAACATAAAGGATAACACAGAGCTCAGGCGCAGGAGAATGTGCCAAACTAAAGTTTTCCAGAATCAACTCAGATAAAATGCTTCCGTCCTTTGAGAATCGCTGCTAGAAGGCAAAGAGAACTCATGGCAATTATTGGCAGAAGGGAAAATGCACATTCAGTGGATGTTGAGTGGCTAGATGAGGATCAAGTTGATCTTTCTGCAATTATCCTTCCAGGAAACAATGATGGGAAAAGATTTATGTCAGTCGTAACTATAGATAAACACTTCACTTTACATGGGTGGATGATGTCTAATAAATATTTTTTAAATTAAACATACTTCACAGGGTCACTATAAACATATTTAATATAGCACAAGTGCTTCTTACATATTTTTATCAATCCAGTCCTTTTTAGTCACATTATTTTGTTTCCATTTTTATTATTTAATCACTGGTTGAGGTCAAGTTTCGCTAATCTACTTCTTATCCTGTGTCAATTGAATGCATAATCGGAAGATTATCTAAAAGTTGCCCTCACCCATTGTAAATGAAAAAGTAGCAGATAAATGATGTTTATTATATAATTGTCAAGTCTAATTTTTGCATTTTTTTTTTCAAATTTAATTGATTGAGTTACTGTTTCAAAGAATAACTGTGACAACTGTTGACAATTATTTATTCTATTATTGAAGTCATTTAATAATCTGATAGTTCTTTTAATATTTATATTTTAAGGCAGTTTAATAGTGAAGTGTGTTTTAAGCTTTCTATTAAATTTTAATTAGTTGTTAATTTAAAAACAATTTTTGAAAGTGTGACGTACTTTACGGGGAGGGTCCCGAGATTTGTGACACTTTGTGACAAGTTGGGAGGGGGTCGAAAAGGGTCAAAAAAGCGTGACGTACTTAATGGACGGACCCTTAGCAGTGATTGAAAATTATCAAAAATTATTTGCGCTCAACAATGACAAACGAACGTCGGTCTGTCTGTGCATTAATTTCAAATGAACGTGATCTAGCTCAGAACGTTGACTTTGAATCAACGATAATTCGTTTTGCTTCAATAAAATCACGTCGATAGGAATTTAGTTTCGACGCAAAGCTCTCTATAAATTCGCATAAATTTAGTTTCTTTCTTAGATTAAAACATCTACGATTGAAATAATTTTACGTTATTACTTTGAAAACATATCTGTTTATTTTGTTGATTCTGCTTGACTTGTTCGATGATTTGGAACATTTACTAAATTAGTAGGCTAATAATTAGTATTTACGGAATGCTAGGTTATTAGTAAATTTGGCAGCGCCCCCAGAAATCCTCCTGCCCCCCCTACGCAGACAAAGCTAAATCCGCCACTGATAGGACAGTGGTTCTGAAGCTGGGTTCGATCGAGTCCTAGGGGTTCAGTGAGTCAGTGTCAGGGGTTTTGGCGCAGGTCAAGTCACACGATTCATATAATTCGTGATGACACGCCCCGCTTGAGAAAGGTTCGGTCAATGCGCATAAGAAATTGGCGGGGCTCAGTAACTCCAGCAAGGTTGAGAACCACTGATATAAGACAAAAGACAATGGATATGATTTATTCAACCGCCGGGATACATACGATCGATTGAACATTTAGATCTGCAATAGGACCCAATATTAATGGAGGGCACCAATGTTTGTGAAAAGGCTCTGTGTATGCCCAGCAATGATCTAGTGTGTCATCCTGTCTGAGCGTTATCCAAGCTGTGATTTGGCCGCTAATGGCACGAATGGTTTATTTTTCAAGCCGTATGAATGCATTCTCAATTTATCTTTACCCTTTCTTTTGTTTTCCAACGTGTCGTCGAATCTTTTTGTAAGGAATTAAATGGCGCTCTGTCTAGAGACGAACCCACATTGATTATTTTTTAAAAAGAAATAAATGTCCTTGTTGAGTATATCTCAATTTACTTTAAGCTGAGAGCCTTTGGATTGGATTATAGAAATAATCACTACCTTGACCACGAGCCACTGTTTTCCGCGTTGTATTGACATCTACAGGACTGGCTCAGCTCACAGTAACCATGTTATTTTGAGTTAATAAACATATCATAATTCAAAGGCTGCGGAACGCTATATGTTACTACTCAATTCTTGGCCCGTAAGTACCATGTTCATTCACCAACGTAAGATAGGTATAGTTTGTCTTTAATAGATCTAACTTATGTCAATTACTTCGGGAAATTATTCATGGCATATTCCTTCAAATTGAACATAAGGTTAGTATTTTTCATTTTATGCCCATGGATTTAAATTTGTGCCATTTTCCTCAACTATAGTCCCTTTACATTTTAGTAACAATGTAATTATGCCGTAAAGTCCACCGTAGGCCAATATTAGCCCTCTGCATCAAATGCATGCCAATAGTTGTAAACGTTACTGCAAATTGTAGCCCTTTACTTCAACTGTGGACCAATTATGTTAGTCATTTAGCCCTTTACTTTAACTGTTTACAATTACTTAAGTTTGAAACTGTCGACTAGACGGTTCTTGTCAGGTCATAACATATAGTAAAGTGGTTCTTAACCTGGGTTCGATCTAAGCCCTGTGGTTCAGTGAGTCTGTCTCAGGGGTTCGGCGGAGGATTTTTATAAACAATCGAATTTCCGATGTTTCAAATTATAAATAAGAAGTGTTGTTTTTTGTTGTTGTTTTTTTAAAATTACCACTTCTTTTTTTTCTTCCCCAATTAAATGTGGGTTTTAACACACTAACCTCGTGAATCAGCGGTGGTGAAAGAAGAACTGTAAATTTTCACTCTCTGGCACGGCAGAGACCTCTGGAACAACATGCGCCATTAACGATGCCACTTTGACTTATTTTAGAGAAGCGGAAGCCATAATAGTGTTACCTTATGCCTATGCCTTATGTTCATCGATGGTGTTATGCCGAAAAGGGCTTAGGAGCAATATTTATCGATAATTAAATGGGCCTTATGATTGTCAACTTATAACCTCCTTGCAATTTATTGATGAAATTTTAGTTATACTAATAATGATTACATAGCGGAATCATGTTACATTTTCAGTTACATTTTAAAAAATGTCATAAATATTTTAATGAAAGTGATTATAACATCGTCAGGACGACCCAATATGCGGCTGCATACGCGCTCGTTCACTTCCGGTTATTGCTATTCTTGGTAACATTGTTTTATAACATTAAAAATTTCAAAGGTGACTGTGGCTGTGTAGTCGTATTGATAGTATGATAGTACGCTACATTGTAGGTCCGGGGTTCGATGCCTTATTGATGCCTATTTTTATTTTCAAACAATACTACATGAATTGATAATGAATAAGATTTTTTTAAAAAATGGTTTGTTTTGATGTTAGGTTTAGGGATAGACTTTAGGGTTACGTTAAGTGATAGTTATTAGGGTTTGGGTTAGGTTTAGTGATAGCTTTTAGGGTTTGGGTTAGGTTTAGTGATAGTTTTTAGGGTTGGGTTAGGTTTAGTGATAGTTTTTAGGGTTTTGGGTTAGGTTTAGTGATATATTTTTGAGATTGTTTGAATGCACATATAGAATCTGAGGTTCAATGAAAGGCGCAGTGAATACTTGTAACTCTTCAATTTTATAAACATCATTTTATAAACAATGTTACCAAGAATAGCAATAACCGGAAGTGGACAAGCGCGTATGCAGCCGCATATTGGGTCGTCCTGACGAGGCTATAATCACTACCTAATATAATAGTCCAAGACACTAGATGTGAAACGCTGAGGAACGATGTACAACAGTCTATAGCAGTTGAAAAATCGTGTGGTGATTAGCGCTGTAAAAATATTTAATATGATGACGTCATTGTTTGGTGTGCATCGGTGCGCAAAATACAACCCCAATTATTAAATACTTTGCGTACATTTCAGAAAGTTTAATATTTCGTATTTATCAAAAAAGGACAAGTTAGTTGGCGCCCTAAAAAAAGTGGGCGCCGCAGGCGCCATGGCGCCCCGGCACAATCTAGTGTTTATAATATTTTTTAAAATTATAAGCATAAATCGTTTTAAAAAATACAATTACTCTTATTTATTTGTTTATTATTTTTAATGCATATTTTTTATTTTTAATTTTTGAAGTTTTTTAATAACAACATTTGGAACTTTAAGTATAAAAAGTAATAGTTTCAGGAAATAAATCACGCTTTAAAAAAAATCCTATTCTCGAATTAACCGTCTTTATTTTCTTTTTTGCCACGTTTGTATAAGGTTCTTGTTTTGAAATGATTCCTTTAATTACATATCTATTTTTAAAGTAAGAGACGAAGTATAAATGCCCAATACGTATTCACTCATCGGGCCAAAATTTTCACTTATTGGTGTTGATTTGGGGAGGGGTGTGTGTGTTGCGTGATTTACTTTTCCCAGGTAAACCAGATTCCCCTTCAGTCAGTCAGTACTTTCTCATCAATACTTCTACTATGGACTTGGTAATCTGGTAATGTGGCTTTGTTCAGAATGACAACAGCAGACTGACCTGCTCAATGCGGCACGAGAGAAACTGTCGGCTAACTCACTGCTGTATTTCTGTGGACGAATCGGTTTTAATGGCAACTTGTATTTATTGGGTTTATAGCCAGGGTTAACTACCGCACTGGGTGTCAATATTTCCTTTATCTCTACCTCCGAGGCTAAATCACGCATGGCGGATATACCAGTAACCTCTGAATCTCTGCATCCCCCCACACACACTCCAAGCCCACTCAAACGGTATGTATCAACTGGGGCCGTTAATATACCCCCCCCCGAACCCGCCCCAAATAAAATGTTTAAAAATAAATTTTAAAAATCATAAAATAGCCATTTCCTCGATCTCCCTTGTGTCAAATGTTTGAAAGACTTTGTGATTATTAGTCTTCTATCTCGTTAAATTACCGAACATAACCTTAATGCAAACTTCTCTTGATCCAAGGGTTCTCAAAAGCAATAGTGGCGCTCATGTCGTTTTAAAAATAGATTTTAAAATAAATTTGTATTAAGTTTCATGTAACTCACGAATCGGCATTATATTCGTCGATGAATTCAATTTGTAAGCTGATTTAAGTTATTTGCCTATGACATTTTAAAGACCATATACAAATACTAGATGCAGCCGCGGCGTAGCATACGCCGCAGACTTGCTCATAGATAGTGCAAGGGAAAAAGGGGGGGGGGAGAACAGACAAACTACATCACGAAGAAATCAGAACAACGTGAATGAATCTCGGGGGCGGGGATAACTGCCGACGAATTGTTGGTCTGGAAACATGTGCACTGTGGTTAGATTCTTGCCACCCCACCCTGCACCGACCTAGCTTGCCAACCATAAACTGCGATTGGCGGACCCTGGCGTCAAGCTTATTAGCACTCGTCTTATGCTTGTTCTGATTATATATATATACACACAGATGGTGGATTGAAGTTCTTCTGCGAAATCCGTTCGTTCATTCGTATGTTTTGAAATGCTGTTGTACATGTTTATCAGGATAGTGGTAAGGTGATGTCACATCAGTGTGATAAGGTGGCTGTGAAATTTGTGCGGGCATACCGCCGTTGTCAATAGATGGCACCAGAAAGTCATCACGTGTGAAATGCAAGGGAACTTCGTAATGACCATAAACTCGAGGAAGTTCTCGGAAGTAAATGATGATATGTGCTGGAAGTATTTCGGTCATCGCGATAATTTCTCATCACCGCCATATTCGCCTTAAGTATTCGTGTACTGAACGTACTGTTGAGGAGAGAGAGTATGTCTTCTTTTCCGTTACTGAGAACAACAGAGAGCACGTCGCCGTAGTTATCCCAATGTTAAGAAACAAAGTTTACAACCATGTTGAGCTGTTGAAAGGAACGGCAAAAACGTAAACATTTTTTTAAAATTAAAAATTATACCATAGCTGGGGCTTGAACCCACTCCTTTCCGCGTTTTATGCGGATGTAATAACCACTACACTAAGAAATGCATGCTATTAGGTAAAGGAACAACGAAAGTGAACTAAAGAAGCAATGCTGGTCTCGATGACCCCCCACTCCCGGCCACCACCAAGCCAGCACCTTTGCTTGCCAACCATAAACTGATTGGTCGGTGGTCGACCTAAGCGAGGGTCAACCGTCGTGCCTGTTTGCATACATTAACACACAGACGGCATTAAGTGGCTACCTTTAAAATAATTTGATATTTTTTAGCCTGTTCCAAATTTAAAAATAAAATCACTTTTATATTGTATTTAATTTCTATCTAGGCTATTTATTACCCATTAAAATTTGCCATTAATGGAGAAAAAACACCCTGACACCTGTACTTGTTTAACAACCCTATTGCCCCAATATTGACAGACACACTGTCTCGTTTAATGAAACCATTAAAGTAAGTAATTGATGACTTTGATTTATTAAAAATTGCACCCGAGACACACTTTGCTAGCGGCCATCCAGAGACACACTTTGCTAGAGGCAATCCAGAGCCATCCAGAGACACGCCTTGCTAGAGGCCACCCAGAGACATAATGCTATAGGCCATCCAGAGACACACTTTGCTAGAGGCAATCCACAGACACACTTTGCTAGAGGCAAACCAGAGACACACTTTGCTAGAGGCCATCCACAGACACATTTTGCTAGAGGCCATCCAGAGACACACTTTGCTAAAGGGTCATCCAGAGACACAACGCGAGAGGCCATCCAGCGACACACTTTGCTGGAGGCCATCCAGAGACACCCTTTGCTAAAGGCCATCCTGAGACACACTTTGCTAGAGGCCATCCAGAGACACACCTTGCTAGAGGTATTCCAGAGACACACTTTGCCAGAGGCCATCCAGAGACACACTATGCTAAAGACCATCCAGAGACACACCTTGCTAGAGGCCATCCAGAGACACACTATGCTAAAGGCCATCCAGAGACACACTTTGCTAGAGGCCATCCAGAGACACCCTTTGCTAAAGGCCATCCAGAGACACACCTTGCTAGAGGTATTCCAGAGACACACTTTGCCAGAGGCCATCCAGAGACACACTTTGCTAGAGGCCATCCAGAGACACACTTTGCTAGAGGCCATCCAGAGACACACTTTGCTAGAGGCCATCCAGAGACACACTTTGGTAGAGGCCATCCAGAGACACACTTTGCTAGAGACCATCCAGAGACACACTGTGAGAGGCCATCCAGAGACAAACTTTGCTAGAGGCCATCCAGAGACAAACTTTGCTAGAGGCCATCCAGAGACAAACTTTGCTAGAGGCCATCTAGTAAGATCGACGTTACGATAAGTTTCAAGTTATTGACAATTGTGACGTACACTGTACACAAAGCATCATTAAAATATCTCATTAAAAATGTCTTCACGTATTTTTCTGCTGTCTGGGTAACGTTACGTAAACAATATTTTAGTCTACCAAATGTGTTGTCGCACTTGTCAATGTAATACTCATGGAAAGAAATGAGGGGAACACAGCGAACTAATTCTTTCTTCTGTAATTAGGATATTTTGTACTGTCCGAATTCCAGGATGAAGTTTATGATTGTACGTACACATTGTTCGGGGAGACTCTCCAGGCCATCAAATTCTGCCTCATGTCAGTTTGTAGTTAATATAAGGATGGCCCTAAATCAGTGGATGATCTACTTCAAAATACACTTCATTGTCATACAAATTGATGGCTATGATTTTAATCAATGGGATAAAAGATGGACGAATTTCTATCACTTAGTTAAATATCTAATAACCCAGGTATGACCTACTGGCGTTAAGTATTGTGTAACCAATGTTTGACCTTTTCAAGTTGAGTGAGAAAATATTGTATTATTAATAGATGGAATGGATGAACATACATTGAATGAAAATCTAGTTGACAATGAAATATCTAGTTGACAGTGAAAGACCTAGTTGACAATAAAAGATCTAGTTGACAATGAAAGATCTAGTTGACAATGAAAGATCTAGTTGACAATGAAAGACTTAGTTGACAATGAAAGATCTAGTTGACAATGAAAGATCTAATTGACAATGAAAGACCTAGTTGACAATGAAAGACCTCGTTGACAATGAAATATCTAGTTGACAATGAAAGATCTAAATGACACTGAAAGATCTATTTGACAATGAAGGATCTAGTAGACAATGAAAGATCTAAATGACAATGAAATATATAGTTGACAATGAAAGACCTAGTTGACAATGAAAGATCTAGTTGACAATGAAAGTCCTAGTTGACAATGAAAGACCTAGTTGACAATGAAAGACCTAGTTGACAATGAAAGATCTAGTTGACAATAAAAGATCTAGTTGACAATGAAACATCTAAATGACAATGAAAGATCTAAATGACAAATGAAAGATCTAGTTGACAATGAAAGATCTAATTGACAATGAAAGACCTAGTTGACAATGAAAGACCTCGTTGACAATGAAATATCTAGTTGACAATGAAAGATCTAAATGACAATGAAAGATCTATTTGACAATGAAGGATCTAGTAGACAATGAAAGATCTAAATGACAATGAAATATATAGTTGACAATGAAAGACCTAGTTGACAATGAAAGATCTAGTTGACAATGAAAGACCTAGTTGACAATGAAAGACCTAGTTGACAATGAAAGATCTAGTTGACAATGAAAGATCTAGTTGACATGAAAGATCTAGTTGACAATAAAAGATCTAGTTGACAATGAAAGACCTAGTTGACAATGAAATATCTATTTGACAATGAAAGTCCCAGTTGACAATGAAAGACCTAGTTGACAATGAAAGACCTAGTTGAAATTAATGAAAGATCTAGTTGACAATGAAAGATCTAGTTGACAATGAAAGTCCTAGTTGACAATGAAAGACCTAGTTGACAATGAAAGACCTAGTTGACAATGAAAGATCTAGTTGACAATGAAAGATCTAGTTGACAATGAAAGATCTAAATGACAATGAAAGATCTAAATGACAAATGAAAGATCAAGTTGATAATGAAAGATCTAGTTGACGATGAAAGATCTAGTTGACAATGAAAGACCTAGTTGACAATGAAATATCTATTTGACAATGAAAGTCCTAGTTGACAATGAAAGACCTAGTTGAAAATGAATGGCCTTCTTGCTTTAACTTAAACATCCTTTAGTCAAGTCTTCATCTCTTCTTCTTCGTTCTCAGTATTGAACATAGTGTTTTGCGTGCCACGAGTTTTGCGCCAATTGGCCCGTGGTCTCCGACTTCATCCTGCTGTATTTACTGGATTTTGCTTCCATAGCCTTTGGTCACATGCCACGGCTAAGGGTTCCACGCATTGCCCCGCCGCTTTTCACCCATTTGGAGCTGGGTGGGACTCGGGGACGCCCTAGGCACTGGGAACAAGTCCCTGGGTTCCCATGGATTCGAGCCCGTGACCATCGGAGCGCCAGTCGAGCGCGCTTGCCACTCGACCACCGCGGCGCCCAATGATTGTCATAAATTTATTTAATTCTCCAGTAACCCAAATGATCACCTTCTTACATCAAGTTAAAGACATATAGTAATCAATGGTTGACTTTGCACTGATCTAAATATCTACTATCAACTTAAAGACATGTATCCATTGAGCTTACCACTCACGCAAACATTTAAAACAAGAATTCAATCTGTTGCCACTTATAGCGTGTCCGTCGGTATCGACCGCCTGTTATTGAATTGTGTGTGTCAAAACATAAGTATAGGATCCTGTTGATTTATTGCTGTTATTGGTCTTTTTCTTATGTGCTAGTTGTTTTCTTTTTTCTCATAATAAGTTTATCGATCCACACGTATTAAATTATTTTTGGAGATGATGTCACTATGTTACTGATTCATATATTATTCATATAAATGATTATCTGTAAGACACGGAAATATCATGGCTGTGTATGATGTATATTGGGAGAACGTTGTTTGGAATAATTCCTTTTTTATTTAAAAAAAAGGGTTTTTGGGGTAAGCATTTTTTTTATTGGTGAAGTTGGCGTTGTGGTACGTTATGTTCTGTGTATTTATTATGCATCACATGCAATTGTGTGTGTGTGTGTGTGTGTGTGTGTGTATGTGTGTGAGGTGAGTGTGTGTGTGTGTGTGTGTGTGAATAAGATGAGCAACGCCTCTCAATGTCCTGGACGTTAGAGAGCTTGTTATTTTCTTAAAGGTTCATTTCGATTTCTGAACATAATGTTATTACAAGATGCCCCCTTTGTCATCAGACAAATATTTCTCAAAAATTGCCATCATATGTTAATCATATACAAAGTGGAAGTGGTGTCAACGTAGCAGTCAACTGTTCACCATTGATTCTCCCCAAAACTCCAAATTTTACGTTCGCATTTATTGTCTTAATACTATCATATTATGTAATTGAAATTGTAAAAAGTTATAACAATAAATGCGAGTTTCTAATCATTCATTAGTACGTCAACGTATATCGCATGAGCTGACGCAAAATATTTATTTCTTGTGCCCTCTACCCCAGTGCTTCTCAAGCGTTTTGGTATGGCAGGAATATTTCCAATGCTCCAGGGACCAGTGCATTATTTTCCCCGTATTGACGTGGTTGCGAAATTAATTTACTTTGATTCTTTTCATTTTATGTTCTTATGCCGTAAAATTAACATATTCTAAAACATATTCTAAAACATATTCTAAAACATATTCTAAAACATATTCTAAAACATATTCTAAAGGGTCAGTATAAATGTTGTTAACGGATGAATTTAGTTATATTTTTCTGTCCTTTCTTGATAACTGCTGGGGACCGCGACGGATGGCGAACGTACCGGCACCGATCTGCGGACCACCACTTTGAGTAGCACTGCTCTGCTACTTTGTCCCGGGTGGATATTGGTTCCTAACCCATTTTTTGGGTCAAAAACATTTATCGCGCTCCATTAATATAATTAAACAATGTCAAAGAGATAAATAACAACCCCAAACAAAGTAAATTGTGTATCTATCTGAGACCACTCTTACTGGTTCCCATATCTCAGGATTCCTCACCTCAA
The DNA here is from genome assembly GCA_002072015.1 of Radix auricularia. Classification (NCBI taxonomy): domain Eukaryota; kingdom Metazoa; phylum Mollusca; class Gastropoda; family Lymnaeidae; genus Radix; species Radix auricularia. The sequence continues at coordinate 412,515 of MUZC01004741.1, read as the reverse complement.
GGCTAATGGCTAATGGTTACACACTCCTGGAAAAATTCAACATTTCGTATTCACTCATTTTTATGAGACGAGAATGTTTAAGATGGCTGCCATGATTTAAGACATCGGTAGTGTTTAAGATGGCTGCCATGATTTAAGACATCGGTAGTGTTTAAGATGGCTGCCATGATTTAAGACATCGGTAGTGTTTAAGATGGTTGCTATGATTTAATACATCGGTAGTGTTCTGTTTTTTATACGTGTAATGGTGTTATCACTTTTTAAAAATTAAAAGTGGAGTCAACTTAGTTGATTTACTTCATGGTTTAAGACTATAACCTTTCAATGTGGCGAAAATAGTAACTCTTCCCAACAGTTCGATAATTGACGGTCTAAAATTTTATTGGCGTAGAAATTTTTCTGCCGAAGGACCGCATTAACTTTCAAACAGCAGTTTGGGGGCCGACTACTAACCCCCAACTACTACGTTTTGTGATAAACTACAGGTAAAAAGAGTATTTAAAAAAAAAAATTAAAATGTCTCCAGGGGCCGGATGAGAATGCCTCGCGGGCCTCATCTGGCCCGCTGGCCGTAGTTTGGAAATGCCTAGCTTTCAGGGTTGCCAACTCAATGAAATAACATTTACGGACAAATATAAGAAATATCAACAAAATTTACGGACAAAGAGAACTTTTTACGGACACATTTATCATAAAATTTTGACCTTAAAACGAACGAATATGAAGCATATTCAAAGCATTGTAGCTAAAAATATAAAGTATCCACATGAGCACGTCTCTATTACCATGCTCATTTTTTAAAACGTTAGTTTATTGTATGACATTCATCATCAGTGACAGTCTTTAATTCCTCCTGCTTATGATGATACACAGAAACATTTACACTGTCGATCATTGTGGGGGTATTTTTTCCCGCTCCATTTCTCACAGTCAGTAAACTTTCCAACATTGGAGTAGACAATTTGTTTCTCAAGTTGGTTTTCAATAAACAGCAGAAAAAAACGTGATCTGCTTCTGCTGTTTCACGTGGAAGCATTGTTTGTGCAAACTTCGAAAGTAGCGGAAATCTGTAATCCTTGTTTTCAATATTTCTAGTCATTTGTCCAATTTGATTCGAGAAAGCACCATAACCTCCGTCAGCCTTGAAATTGATTAAATCCGCAACTTGGTAGTCGATAAACTTGTCCTCTAAACTGCTGGAGACACAAATTGTGGAAAAAGCTTGGCCACTTCCAAAATTTAAATGCTGAGATTCCAAGTTTTGTCTTTTTTTTTTACGGACCTCTTATTTTTTTTTTTTACGGAATTTTACGGACTGGCAATTTTACGACAAATCTTTACGGACTGTCCGTAAATTTACGGACTTTTGACAACCCTTCTAGCTTTAGAGAAATACCATTTTATCTATAATTATCATGTCTCTGACATTTTAAAGACTAGCTCTGTTGCTCATTTTGAAGTGTAAGCTCACCATACCAATCGTGCCTCCACAATTTTTTAAAAAATACGACAGTCTGAAAAAGGACAAACTTTATTTATTATTTTTTGATAATATTTTTTAAAAAAAATATTTGTCCTCTGCTCGTTCATTTAATTTCCTGTTTATAAATTTTTAGACAATATACTTTCTATTTTTTAAAATGATACTACGCTTACGCATGTTAAACTAGACGAAGCGTTAAAATTTAAACTATGTGAAAACGAGACATTTTTAACCAGTGGCGTCGCTAGGGGGGTGCGGTGGGGGCGGGCCGCCCCGGGTGACACCATCAGGGGGGTGACACCAGACTGTAAAACTCTATATATTCCCGTTATTTGGCACTGGAAAACTCGGAGGAGTTCTGTGGGTTAAATCATGAGGGGGTGACACCATGAGCTACCGCCCCGGGTGACACCATGAGCTACCGCCCCGTGTGACACCAACCCTAGTGACGCCTCTGTTTTTAACATAGACATCATAATTAATTGGCAATCCCTCGGTCGGTCAACTTTAAATAAACTTTGTGCTGTGCTTAATAGAAACAACAGACCAACAAATGTTCTGGTCTTTTGTACATTATGCCGTGAACATACTGAACTGAACAATTCTCGATATATTTGAATGGAAAATGTTTATTTGACTGACAGGTGATCAAGATTTAGTTACATGGAAGGTTTGAGACCATAATTTAGGTCATGACGGTCCAGCTACGGGCCTACTATCCTGATCATAATTTAGGTCATGACGGGCCAGCTACGGGCCTACTATCCTGACCATAATTTAGGTCATGACGGGCCAGCTACGGGCCTAATATCCTGACCATAATTTAGGCCATGACGGGCCAGCTACGGGCCTACTATCCTGACCATAATTTAGGTCATGACGGTTCAGCTACGGGCCTACTATCCTGACCATAATTTAGGTCATGACGAACCAGCTACGGGCCTACTATCCTGACCATAATTTAGGCAATGACGGTCCAGCTACGGGCCTACTATCCTGACCATATGTTAGGCCATGACGGTCCAGCTACGGGCCTACTATCCTGACCATAATTTAGGCCATGACGGTCCAGCTACGGGCCTACTATCCTGACCATAATTTAGG
>MUZC01004741.1:389352-402742 GCA_002072015.1 Radix auricularia | reverse complement strand
CCAGCTACGGGCCTACTATCCTGACCATAATTTAGGTCATGACGGGCCAGCTACGGGCCTACTATCCTGACCATAATTTAGGTCATGACGGGCCAGCTACGGGCCTACTATTCTGACCATAATTTAGGCCATGACGGTCCAGCTACGGGCCTACTATCCTGACCATAATTTATGTCATGACGTGCCAGCTACGGGCCTACTATCCTGACCATAATTTAGGTCATGACGGGTCAGCTACGGGCCTACTATCCTGACCATAATTTAGGCCATGCCGGGCCAGCTACGGGCCTACTATCCTGACCATAATTTAGGCCATGCCGGGCCAGCTACGGGCCTACTATCCTGACCATAATTTAGGTCATGACGGTGCAGCTGCGGGCCTACTATCCTGACCATAATTTAGGTCATGACGGGCCAGCAACGGGCCTACTATCCTGACCATAATTTAGGTCATGACGGGCCAGCTACGGGCCTACTATCCTGACCATAATTTAGGTCATGACGGTCCAGCTACGGGCCTACTATCCTGATCATAATTTAGGCCATGACGGGCCAGCTACGGTCCTACTATCCTGACCATAATTAAGGTCATGACGGGCCAGCTACGGGCCTACTATCCTGACCATAATTTAGGTCATGACGGTCCAGCTACGGGCCTACTATCCTGACCAGAATTTAGGCCATGACGGTCCAGCTACGGGCCTACTATCCTGACCATAATTTAGGCCATGACGGTCCAGCTACGGGCCTACTATCCTGACCATAATTTAGGTCATGACGGTCCAGCTACGGGTCTACTATCCTGACCATAATTTAGGCCATGACGAACCAGCTACGGGCCTACTATCCTGACCATAATTTAGGCCATGACGGTCCAGCTACGGGCCTACTATCCTGACCATAATTTAGGTCATGACGGGCCAGCTGCGGGCCTACTATCCTGACCATAATTTAGGCCATGACGGGCCAGCTACGGGCCTACTATCCTGAAAACTGCAATACAAATAAATTCATTAAATATTTCACCGGCCTTTCACCACCTGTTGCCACATTCGTATAGTTAGATTCACTTCGATAAGGGATACCCCTAACACTGATATAATGAGCCAATACATTATTTAAACTGTGCAGTGGTGGCATAGGAAATTAAAGCCACATATTTCAATTAAATATTAGCAATATTTAAAATAAAAGTTTGTTTTTGAACTACAACTTTAATTATAAAGCTATAACCAATTGGACGAAATTTTAAAAAATTAAATAAAAACAACCCGTAACCGTAAAATCAAAGTTTTTGACTATAAATCCCTTATGTATGCGACAGAGCTGAAAGAATTGATTATATTAAAACCAGTATGCACCGCGCTAAACATTTACAGACTGAACGTGACTGAACTCCCTTTGCTGTAAAAGTGTGAGGGAGGGAAGGGGTGTGTGGTCACCAATGTTTTGACTGAACTCCAAAAACACGTGGATGTCAACTACAACAGACGGCTACCATACAGGTGTATAGAGATAAACTAGAAATGCATAAATTTAATTACGGTAAATTTGATCGATCTGCAATTTTGAAATAATGCATTGTTAGGTGACACGAGTCTATGTGCAAAATTTCAGCTCGATGGCATCATGGGAAGTGGGTCATTTGTTGAGAGAGAGAGAGAGAGAGAGAGAGAGAGAGGAAAGAGAGAGAGAGAGAGAGAGAGAGAGAGAGGACGGTGAAGTTAATATAAAGGATTTAGATTTTTAGAATAATTAGAGTATGCGTCGTTAGGTTGTTAGTCTTTATGCATTGCCAATCGTGACAGCACACGGTAAAAGAGATTAATACACCAGCTGAAGTAGACGTAATAAAATAATTTATCCAGAACGCAGCAAGTAACCAATCAATGCCAAAACCATGAAGTAAATGAAACAAAACATTTTACAAAATTACGGCATTATACAACGACATTTCTATGGCATTACTATGGCATCAACACGGACTTTTTACAATAAAACCCTATTAAAATTCTGGACTTGGCGAAGCTTACCTGGTCTTATTTACCTGTTGGCACTACTCCCTGAAGCCATACCTGGTCAGTGCTACTTATCTTGCCACACCTGAACAGTGCTACTTACCTTGCCACATCTGGTCAGTGCTACATACTTTGCCACATCAGGCAGTGCTACCTACCTGCTACACCTGGTCAGTGCTACTTACCTTGCCCCACCTGGTCATTGCTACTTAACTTGCCAAACCTGGTCAGTGCTACTTACCTTGTCCCACCTGGTCAGTGCTACTTACCTTGCGACATCTGGTCAGTGCTACTTAACTTGCTACACCTGGTGAATGTTACTTACCTTGCCACACCTGTTACCTCAGCTGAACGGACCAGCTCGAGTCTCCAACAACTCTCTGATTCCGTAAGCCTCGATGATATATTATGTATAGAGAGACGGATCCTTAGAAAGAAACGGGATTCATACAGCTGATTTTAAAAAGCATTGTTATGTAATTGTTTATGTAAGCATTGATGAAAGAGAAGAGCGAAGGTTAAAACATATAAAGAGATAAGTTAAAATTTGAGAAACTAGGGGTGTGAAATATTATAAGTAAGGTATGTCAGCAAGCATTCAGAAATGCAGATTCACTCCTAATTTATTTATAGCATCGGACATAAGTACCCAGAAACTGTCATATGCTGTTCCCCAACCGGACTAATTATCCCCCAACACGACTGTCTAATTCCACAAAAAGCACCGGCAAGGGGTTCTTCAGCACTGCTAATGAAGTGGAAATCAAAGTCCACTCAAGTTTCTGACCCGATTGACATATTGATAAATACCTCAACACAAACTGGTTGTTTCATCGATTTTCTAGTAAACCAGCTCGCCCTACTTGAATCATCGTTTTATTACAAGTTGCCCAGCCTGGGGCCTAGGGGTAAACGCGTGCCATCAGGTTGGATGTGTAACCCAAGCAAGCCATATAACGTGTGGTTGTTGATGTTGGGTACACCTGAAATATGTACGCATTTCAAATATTTTTTTATATTAAAAAAATTAAGTTTTAGTGTCTAACAGTTGCGTCTCTAGGAGGGTGCGGTGGGGGCGGGCCGCCCCGGGTGACATCCTCAGGGGCTGACAACAAAATGTGAAATTCTGTATTTTGCACTGGAAAACTCGAAGGAGTTCTATGGGTTAAGTCATCAGGGGATGACACCATCAGCTACCGCCCCGGGTGACACCAACCCTAGTGACGCCTCTGGTGTCTAATAAAACAAAGTTATATATAGTCATAAAACGTCGGATCTCGCATTGTTGTAGGAATGCATGACTGAGTGACATGCAAGCTATGGAATGTTGGGGTATCATCCAAGCTATAGAATACGTGGTATATAGAAAGTGGTTTAGTGATAATCTTTATCTCGTATCTGTATATTGTTCCACAGGAGCACGTGACCCTCAAGCAATGGGTTATAATGTCTATTGAGCAAGTGACGTGCCGACACTATGCATTATCAATATTCAGAGACATTAATAGGATACAGTCAAGCAATTTGTTGGTTAGTCTGAAGAGCAGAGGCACCGTGACAATAAGTCTTATATATATATATACATGTATAACACAAAGTTACAGTAACATGTGACAAGCAATGGGTTATATTGCCTAAAGAGCAAGTGAAAACGTGACACTATGTATTTAATAATATTATATTATGGCTTGATTTGGTTATAGTTATACATATACGTTCCAGGATACGGTGTCTTATGGCTAGAATTTATTAGTTTAAAAGATTGTAGAATTCTAAAGGCGTGTTATTCTAAATTCAAGGCACTTTCTACACGCGCGTATTCTATATTCAAGTTAATGATTCCGCTTGGGAAATTACCCCATTTCCAAATCCTTTGGCTTGTTTAACCCTTCGATCCACAGCGTCCAGACTTTTTGTTAGATGTATCTGCATTGAGTTCGAATGATTTTTACAAAATAATTGTGCGTTTACTTAACTCAGAAAAATCCGTTTATAAGTCAATAATTGAAATTGTATATTTATTGTTGCACTTATTATATTTTATTCCCATTCGTGCTACTGTGGCTAAAAAATATGGGTCACATTGGGTTTATTTGAATTTATGCGTAAATCGCTAGTAAACGATGTTTTAGCCCAAGGTGTCTGGCCTTATGTTGGCGCTGATCGTGGGTTCTAATACTGGTCACAGAATCAATCAAGCGAGTTCTCTGGCCGAAGACGTGGTTGACATTGGGGTCAAGAAATACGATCAGTATCACGTATCCTGTTATAGAGAAATGTTTACCAGATTCTTACATATGCAAATATATGTAACAATTGTGCTAAGCAATACTAACAAGACGATGGCTTACATATATATGTATATACATATAGTTCACCCAAGCAGTACGTCCAAACAAGCATTACAAATGACCCTCGCTTGGATCGACCAATGAATTAGTGTTTGGCAAGGTAAGGTGGTGTTCCTTCACAGATTAACATGCATTTCGTAGTTTAGTGGTTATTACATCCGCCTAACACTCGTAAGATCCTGGGTTCAAGCCCCATCTGAGATATTATTATTTAATTTTTCAAAAATGTTTGTGCCCGTTCTCCCCCCCCCCCTTTCTTTTTGATTATGAATTCACAACATGGCCATAAAATTTGTTTCTCAACATTGGAATAACTTCGGCATCAGCGACGGAAAAGTAACCGCAGTGCGCATGTTTTGAGACAAACAATGTGTCGGCGGCTCTCTCCCCCCCCCCCCCCCNAAGGTTCTGATTTCTTCATGATGTAGTTTGTGTCCACCCCCCCCTTTTCTTTGCATTATCTATGAGCAAGTCTGCGGCTTATGCTACGCCACGGGTCGCATCTAGTAATATATGTTAAACGTAAGCGTGAACTTTAAAAACTAGAATCGGGAGTATTTAAGGGAAATTGGACATAGGTTTTCGCGGGAGGTCGGGTAGAGGTGGGACAGAGATTTTCTAGAGAGGTGGGGCAAAGGTTTTCTAGAGAGGTGGACAGAGGTTTTCTAGAGAGGTGGGACAGAGGTTTTTTTAGAGAGGTGGGGTAGAGGTTTTCTAGAGAGGTGGGGTAGAGGTTTCACTTGAAGGGGAAAATGAGAGAGTGCAAGAAAATATACGATGTAGTTGCGCTTTGGTGGATGGTTGTGTGCTGCAGTTGGCAGTGGGCATTTGATTTTGGTGGATTGTGTTATATAACAAAGATCACGCGCCCATTTCTGATCTCTCAGATATAGAGTAGTTTAGAGACTTATACATTTTAAAGTTAAATACTTCCCAGCATAACTGTTTCAGCTAAATGAAAACTAAACACGGATTTAAACAGTTTCGATGCTTGCGTCCCGATCTTAAGACATCAGATTAGTGTAGCGACCGACTTCAATGTTTTTTGGTGACAGGCGCCTGTGTAATGGAGTGATCAAGACTTTGCTCCGAGCCTGGTAGGGCTATGACATTTTACTGTTGCTTGGCATTTATCATTGTAGCTGTACATTAGTGGCCCAGCATGTGTGTGTGTGTGTGTACGTGATCGTCCTCAAAACCGATTTCTTTACGTCAACGCTTCCGGGCGTGTGTGACCAACGAATGGTGCGATTAGTATGTGTGTTCGTATGTGTGTGTTGTGTGTGTGTGTGTGTGTTCGTATGTGTGTGTTGTGTGTGTGTGTGTGTGTGTGTGCGTGTGTGTGTGTTCGTATGTGTATGTTGTGTGTGTGTGGTTTTTTTTTTGTTGTGTGTTTTAATATTTTTTTTTTACCTATGTATATTTTGATCATGTTTGCGTGTATGTGAGGTGATGAATGATTCTTTCTTTACTTGTAAGGGATCGTAAGGCATGTGTGTATGTTGCTGTGTTTTGTGCATACATATTGGACGGTGCGTGTTTTTTGTGGGCACATATGACAGTGTTCTTTTTAGCGAGTTGGCGAACATTTCTGGACATACATTTCGATCAATTAGTCTTCAATAGACCCATTAATCAAATAATATGCGGAGGAAGTTATTCATGTTTCTTCTTATTCTTATGCAATTTTTTAAAATGTTATTACGTATATCATTTAATCTGAACAACTATTATAATTGCGTGTCCTGGTTCACTTTGTGATCATCGACGATTGGTACGAGGCTGTGATCAATTGACAAGTTTGGTAATATTACTGTGGGAGAAGGGGAGGGGGTAACAGTTTTACAGTGGGTGACGCATAGACAAAACAAAAATCCCAGCAAGACGTGTCGGTCGTTTTTGGAGTGCGTTCTCTCTACACAGAGTGCGATTGGCAAGTTAGACAAAGTAAAAGTCACAAGCCGGAGACAAACGGAAAAGGTTCCGTCTTGGTGAAAGACGAAAGTTCCACCCGAGGTTTGGCATCAAATTGTTGCAAACAAACAAAAAATGTGGCTTAAAAGGAAAATATGAGTTCCAGCTTATTTGACACACAACTCCAGAGAGGCAACGTCTTATCATAGTTCTGAGGTCCATCTGAATCCCAACCACGGCAGAGCACTAGTGTAGTTGGGGATAGATAAGAAAGCCTTGACATCTTTACGGTATCAAGGCCATTGATGACTTTAAGTTCTATTTTATTTATTATTTTAAAATGAGGTTATCTTGAAACATTTCCAAGCGAGCTGTATCAATAGAAGATGAGAATTCCAAGATTTTGGTCGCATATTTTGCGTTCAATATAAAAACCCGTTTTGCCTCCGTCTTAATGTTATTTTAAGATTTTTTAATAGTGGGGTGGGTGTAGGTGGGGGGAGGCGCTGATAACTGATACCAAAGAACTTGACCTCCATCCCCATAAAAAAATTCATTCACACAGAAGACCTAAAATATTATATCAACACGCAACCTTTATTACCAGCTTGTTCACTAGCAGCAGTTTGATATTATTTGTGCATTTGATTGATTTACAAATAATCCCCACATAAATTTTGTTTTCCTTCTCAAGGAGATTCTGTACGTCCATTTCATCTGACAAAGACGCTTGCCGTCCGGGCTGAATAGAACAATTTCCCCATGTGTATTATACAGCTCTAAAAGAAATGTGGATAACAATCGGATTACATGTGAAAGCTGTCAGGGATTAATCTGACTGTAGGTGCCGCCTTCAAGCGGCGGATCTTATTGAGTGGTGAGTTGTACCCCCTTTTTTCATGCTGTCTAGAGGTAGTATTCTCCCATATTATGTCTTTTATTACATTTTAATTTTATTTATTTTTTCGAGTTTTTATGAGATTTTGTTAGAGCAAATAAATTAAAGGTAAAATTTGTATGCTAATAATTTATAGCAAAATGAATGGGTTTTGATTTTATTTGTAGGGGGCAGAATTTTATTACTTGTGGATAGTGGATAGTCTGATAATGTATCCCTTTTCCACGGTGTGATGGATGTGGTTACGATACGGTTAATAGGACCCCCACACACAAACCAATACTTTTAAACATTGTATTTTTTAAAAGGCTTTTATTGCTGGCTACATCAACTCTTCACATCGTGTGCATGCCTGAACATCGGCTCCCATAGAATCCCTTCAAAGGCGAGCTGAAAAGTGGAAAGAGACACAGCGGAGGGGAAAATAGCGTTACAAAGATACGATAAAAACCGCAATCAAGGCTTCTGTATCGGGCACGACTCCCTTGTGTAAATATATGTATACATGGGCGCCGCTAAGAATTTTTCCAGAGGGGAATACGTTTTTTAAATTTAACTGACAATGAAGATGCAAGCAATTTTGTTGTATTATTGTATTATTATTGAAGCCAAAGCAGCTTCGTTAGATGAGCAGTTGAACTCATCATTTACAAGACGAATTCAAGAATACCATTATTACAAATTCATTAGAATTTAGTTTAGATACGGCAGAGCTTGTTGGTCAAGAGTACGACGAATTTTCTACAATGGGAGATAAAGAAGGAGGAGTCCAAGCAATAATTCGAGAACAAAACTTCCAAAAGCAGCATTTGTACATTGCAGTTCATATACACTAAATCTTTTAAATGATTTAAATAATGTGAATGCTATACGATACGCAATAGAAACAATTAAGTTAATAATAGTGTATTTCCGAAAAAGTAATCATACGAAGAAAACTAGTTCCAAATGTTCCTTTGCTAAGTGAAATTAGATGAACTCATAAATATAAAAGGTTGAGGATTTTTGCTGAAAATGTGACAGAAATTGTTTAACAACTGGAATATTTAGAACAATCTGTTACTTTTGCTGTAAGAACTGCTACATTTGATTTTTGTTTAGTTATTATACAAAAATATTTATCAAAGCTTGAAGCTGTGACCCAAAAACTGGAGTCAGTGCATTTACTGGGTGTACAAAAAACATTGAAGATTCGTTGACAACATGGTGGTTGATCGACAGAATTGTGATGAGAGGTATAAGGAAATTTTTAGAGTCACAAAAGGTGTTGTAGATGACATCGTTGTCGACATTCAACCTCCACGACAAGCTGGAAGACAAATGAACAGGGAACATCCAAAAGTTGATTTGCCTGAGGTCAATTTAAGAATAACTGTTCTTATACCCAACCTTGATTCTATTTTTTCCTCGCTGGAAACTCGATTTTGTGTAGAAAATAAACCAGCATTTTCCCTTTTAGTTTTGCATCCCTTTTTTATGACAAAACTAGAAAGACTCGCAATTAAGGATCAAGTTAGGACTGAATATTATGCATTGGACAATTTAATCGAGGAGAGTGAAGTATGATATTTGGAAATGTAAAACTAGTTCATGGGAAAAAACAGAAACGATGATTCTATGTGAAGTTTTACATGAAACCAACTTTTCCCCCATGATTAAGATGGCTCTTTTGACAGCACACATTATTATTTTATACTCTATTTTATTAGTATAGTAACTGTTCGACACTGAAACCATTATTTTGAAAATTACAATAATGTAGGCCTAATCAGTTATACTTGCAGATATAATTCTTTTTTTTACGTTCGATATCAGTACACTGTCTTCTATGTAATAAACTTTCAAGAAATTAAGTTTAGTTTTATTGTAACAACTCTATGTCATTTTTATAAAATTTAGATGGGGGGGGGGGACAAATGCCCCCTTGTCCCCTTTGAATATGCCCATGTATATATAAAGATATATATAATGATATATATTATCATGATGGTGAAAAAGGGCAGTAGACATCCCTGCTATCAAGAGTGGCTGTCTTTAATCTCCTTCTTATTCACTCACACTTTGGCGCCCATCATTTTATAATTTTAGACGTGTGCAAACAAATTCTGTTACAAAAATAAATTAATAATAAATTTGCGGAGATTCATTTTAATAAAATTTAATAAAAACTTTTTAAAAATTTTATTTTTACATTTACGAGATTAAATTATTTCTTTTGTGATAAGAGAATTTTTACACAACTTTCTAGGAACTTCTCAGGTCAGTCCGGAGTTATGTCCCTGTCACGTTTGGTTGCTGTCCATTCTTTCCTTGTTGTAAGGGAGCATTCAAACACCATGCCAACACAAACAAAGATAGTGTAATTGAGTTTATAGTGTGGATATAATTGCTCCGCCACTCTAAATCCAGTGATAATTTCGTGTCATTTTCTGAGCTTTGCTAGGTGTAAAAATTGTTGGTGAAAACTGAACAGCACAATGGTTTACGTCTAAAAAGGTTTTACAGTTTGTTTTGTTACCCAACCAGTGCTCTAACATAAGGCTGTTTTGATTACTTTCAGAGGTTCTCATCTCATCAAGATGGGCTCACGACGAGATTACCCCGATGATTCCCGGGGGGTGGAGGATATGATTAGTCTAAGGTAAGTCAACAAAGTTTTGGAACCGTCTTTTATCGTGTTTACTGTTATATTTTTGGACCGACCATTAATGACGTCACTTGATTTCGGTCGATTTTTCAGCCCCTCGACACATTTTGTCCCAAAAACTTAGCCCCCCCCCTCCAATATGGCGTCACAAATCTTGACAACCCCCTCCCCAATAAAAAAACGTATTTTCTATTTGAAAATGAGCATGTTTCAAATCACTTTTTTGTCATAAAAGTATGTATTTAGTGTAAGGCTGCACTCTAAAAAAATATTGTAACACGTCATAAAATAAATAGTAAGCATTGAAATACTTAGCGGAACTTTTTTTTTTAAAAATCACGCGTTTTTAATGTGACGTCCCCTCGTCACACAGCGTCACAAATGTTTGATCCCCCCTCCTCGTAGTTGCTTGACGTCATTTGTGGACGGCCCCTTTCTGGAATACATGACTTAAAAAATCTGAACGCATGGTACCCACCAAACGAACAAATGAATATGGTTAGTGATGCAATGTTTCGTATATTCTGTGCGCACTGCTTTGAAGACCTCTGATTTATACAATGTTTTGGGGTAGTTTGTTGCCACTGGTTTGAAATTGTCTGATGTTAGCAATGTTTCGGGGTAGTCTATGACCACTGGTTTGAAGACCTCTGATGCAAACAATGTTTCGGTGTATCCTGTGCCCACTGGTTTGAAGAGTATTTTCCGGAGACGCGCATGATGGGCATACTGGAAAACAACAATAGCTAAAATTACATTAATTTAAAGTTTTTAGTAGAAAATCTAGGAGAAGAAGTCGTATAAAAAATTATTTTTTTTAAGAACAGTAAAAAAAAAAAAAAAAAAAAAAAAGTTTTTGACTATAAATCAGTGTGTACGAGACATAGCTAAAGTACGTTCATTATAATACGCATCACACGACAATCCAAGAAATTAAAATTTTAGTTTTGTATCATATATAAAAGATTTATAGTATATTTAAAAAAAAAAAACAACTACTAGTCTGCCTGCTAAATTTCAGCTCGATTTGATCACGGGAAAAGTGTCATAAAAACATGCTTAATATAATGCGCACCGTGCCACAGATAATCATAAACATATTTTTAGCGCATTTTCGAGAAGTCGAATGCGCTATTGCACCCGTTTTGTCCGTCCGTCCGCCCGTCTGTCATCACCCTAGATCTCAGCATCCATAAGTCCTAGACTCATGATGTATATATGTTTTTTGTATGTCCTGACCTGCCATTTGTGCATCAACACTCAGTTACTCGATCCGTTAAAAAAACCCGTTAAAACTACCAAAAAACTTTGCGAATCGAGAGATAACACTGGCGCAGGCAACGGCCGCCATTCCCGGAAGTCTTAGTATTATCAAAAGTATTAGTTTTTTTTTTGGTTGACGTCATTAGAATATGTGTAAAAGTTTAGAGAGTTTTACGTCATCATTTGTGGTGACTTCAATCAAGATCTTAGCGGCCCAGGGGCAGAAATTGAAAACTTTTTCGAAACAAGCTTCAACATTCAACTACTTTCACCAAGATTGGCAACTACGATCTATCAAACAACAATTGACGGAGTATTTGGGCGATTAGCTGATTACAATTTAGAATGTTTCATTTATGAGTCGTATTTCAGTGACCACAAACCACTTGTAGTTAGATTAAAGAGAAAATAAAAAATTTTAAAATGTCAAGAAATGACTTTTAAATAATTTTTTTTCGGGTATATTCATTACACAAGAAAATTCATAAAAATATGTCTAAAATCTAAACACAATTACTGATAACTACATAATGCTGATATCTAACATAAGTACTGATACATAATACGAAAATGCGCTAACACGTCCTGAGTTCCAAAAGGGACCAGGCTTAACATGATTTTTTAAAAGTATCGTCAATATAATGCGCAACCGCACCGCGCGAAAGGAAAGCATTAAAAAGGTTCTTCAATATAATACGCACCACCACTTCAGCACAAAATTCAACAGACTACATAGAGAAATAAACTTTAAAAATCGTAAATTTAATAACAATACATTCGATCGATCAGAAATTGTTAAAGATATTTTTTTATCGCCGGCATGAGTCTGTCTGCAAAATTTCAGCTCACTAGCATACGAGGAAGTGGGTTAAAAATCGATCCAAATTTTTCTCGGCATTCAAGCAAGCAAGCAGACACCACAAGTTAATATATAATATAAAGTATCTAAAAAGGAAAAAGTCTATTATTTTGTGCACTTCTTTTCGGCCAGTACTAAGAGTGTCTTATTTTAAAAAATAATGCTTTTCAAAAACAACAACACATTCCGTCGAAATTCAGGAAATGTCTGTTTTTAACATCACCACGAATGTAATTATCGTGATGTCACGTTGATGAAATGTCCTTTCGACGACAATTTAAAGAACTTCAGTTGGAAAGGACATCACAATATCGATTAAAAAAAACAACATAAAAAAATTATTGGAATTAAGGAAATATAATAGGGAAGCATAAAAAAAATGTAATTACCGTTACGTAATTATCTCGGGTTATTTCAAGCAATGTCACAGTTAGTGAATTTCCATTTTTACCTTTTCGGCCCCTGTAAGTTACGCCTCTGAGTTTTTACACCAGAAGTTTTAAAATCCCTTAAGATCCGCGACGAAAGCCAAGGCCAAACCGATGTATGATATCCGATATTGTCCACCTAACCAAAAGTGCTTTTCCCCAATTTTTTAATTATGCTCGTCGAGTCTCTCATGCCACTCGATTGCTCCTCGCGTGGTATCGATATCGATGACTGTATTATATATTAATGCGGTGGGGGAGGGCTGGCTGAGGCTGGCTGGAAAAGGATTTTAATGGAGGTGGTCTGGAAGACAAGCGTGCTAAATACTGGAGAAGCTTAAGTCTCTTCAGTGTAAGTAAATGAAGATGAATAACACACATGCCATCTTCTATTCTTCTGCCATCTTCTGTACTTCATTTTTATATTTTTTGCACAGGTTTAAATTTAAAATTTCAAAACAACAACAAAAAACAAAAAAACATACAAACAAACAAAAAACCACACACACACACACAAACACACACAAAAGACATTTAAACTATTTCATAGTCACCTCATCATCCACTGCATTCGTGTTCTTTTGACGGATAGCCAGAGCCGGCCATAGGGCAAGGCGAACGAGGCAACAGCCTTGGGCTTCGCGCTTTTCAGCACCCCGCGCTTTGACTTAAAATTTTTCCACTATCTTAAAAAATTTTTAGCGCATTTTCGAGATGTCGAATGCGCTATTGCACCAGTTTTGTCCGTCCGTCCGTCTGTCATCACCCTTGATCACAGCATCCATAAGTCCTAGACCCATGATGTATATATGTTTTTTGTATGTCCTGACCTGCCATTTGTGCATCAACACTCAGTTACTCGATCCGTTAAAAAAACCCGTTAAAACTACCAAAAAACTTTGCGAATCGAGAGGTAACACTGGCGCAGGGAACGGCCGCCATTGCCGGAAGTCGAATACATCATTTTTCAAGCATTCAAGAGTGGTGCGAAGGCGTGCAAAAGAATTAGTTT